>CAHIKZ030003940.1:2477500-2532500 GCA_903632075.3 Acanthosepion pharaonis
ACTGTGGGGAGAAAGTGCGAATTTGTAAACAGTGAATATAACTGCTGATAATTCAAGACTCTCCCAACGGATTGAGTTCTCTGGGTCACTAGCGTGTTTATGAAAGAATAAATACTCGAAAATTAGCCTTTTTCTCTTTCGTGCGCCGAGATCCTATGGGTTAGAATCTCCCACTGATGCCAAATCATTTGGGTTTCTGTCCCGGCTTGAAACGATCGGGTGTTTAGCCACACTGATGAGCTGTCATACATCGAAGAAGTCTGCCTGTGGATGACATATATATATATATATATATATATATATATATATATATATATATATATATATATGTATATACACACACCTGAGATTGAATTTTAAATATTTGATCTTAAATGTACGCTTTTAGTTAAATCAATAAACCTATATCTAAATTAACTTTCACTTCTAAATGAATCTCCTTTTCTTTCCTGTTCTCTGAGTTCCGTGCAGAATGTTAATCCTATTTTATTATACAGTGAACATTATACCGGAAATATTATTAAGCTAATTCATGTTATTTTTGCACTCAAGATATATGTAATTCTATGTGTCTGTATGGGCTTTTGAGTAGTTTTTTCTTTACATGTACACGGTTGTGTAACTTTGTATAAGAAGCAATTCCCAATTGCTAATATAATAATTTTTTATCATTAAACCATGAAATCTTATCAAGTGAATAATTTCTAGTAAATATTGTTTCCGGTATGTAGACGTTGCCATGATCTTGCAGAGATGGTCTTTAATCATTCTATATGCGAATAAATTCGACACTACAGAATGAACCAGCTAATAATAATATCAATAATATAGAAGGAGTGTTCACTAATAGAGTATGTTGATTTTTTCATTTTTTTTTTAAATATCAAAAAAGAATACTACACCAAAAGTTGTGTATAGACCTATTAAGTACTGATACAAAAAAATTAGATCTGACACTTCAACAGTTTTTGAGCATTTGGCAACAAACATCGGAAACAAAATTACACTGAAAAATCCACGAGTTTGCAAGATTTGGCCAATATATTGATGAAAAAATCCAAACAATTTCACTATTTGAATCAGGGAATGTTATTTTGTTTTATCAAAATAAAATAAAATGAAGAAATTATAACTTCAAATTGAAAATCTTCCCCCATTATCAGTGACGACTTCGAAATGCTGTTTTTTACCTCATGAATTAAGCAGTGATAGTTGAATAAATAAAAAAATTGTTTTTGATTTTTTTTAATATTATGAATGAAAATACAACAAAGGAAAAAAATATGGAAAAATAGTTTAATATTAGGTTGTTGCAAAAATAATGACGTAATAATGTCGTTTTTTGACGTATTTTTTAACGTCAAAAAACGACATTATTACGTCATTATTTTTGCACCAACCTAATAGTTTAATAGGGCTTAATATGACTCTATAGAGTCAAATATCTTCATAAATGAGCCCTTAGATGAAATTGATGGTCTCAATTTCTGACACAAAACTTTTGCTATTATGTGCTGGTACCTTACTTCAAAGCTATACTCAGATTGGGAAGCTTCTGTTGTTAACTTGACTGCCCGTTTCACGGGTTGAGAATGTGAAGGAAAATCTAGCAAGTCAAGCTTTTTACGATTTAATGATTTCTGAAGTTCATTTTCAGACAATTCTTCTGTGAGTGGTGGTTCCCAAGCTCCACTTAATGACAGATCTATTAACTGTGTCCAGTGCATAGCTTTAAAATTGATAGTTGTTATTCTTTTTAATCTTTTTTTGGCTGGCTCCCCACTCCTGAAAGGATTTAAAAATTAATTTGAGTTATTTAAAAAAAAAAATGTACCATGTACTGCCTTAATATTTATGGTGAAATTAGATAAAACCCTTAAAATGATTCTATAAATCAGCGTAACTATTAGGTTGGTGCAAAAATAATGACGTAATAATGTCGTAATAATGTCGTTTTTTGACGTATTTTTTAACGTCAAAAAACGACATTATTACGTCATTATTTTTGCACCAACCTAATAATTTAGTCAGATTTATATGAATAAATATTTACTTACCTAATGGCCAAAATTCTTTTTATAGCTTCTTCCCTCACTTTCAGTTCATCAGTATTAACCACTGAATATTAGTTATTTTCAGGCTGTTAGGTGAAAGCATTGTATTGTATATTTTTCACTGTGATCTGTTGGATTTCATATGGTTGCTTCCTAATCCTTTGGATCATATTGAAAATATACATTTGCTGATTGTGGAACTTGTTTATTTCTTTTAATTTCGAACCAGCAAATAGCATACACATTCACAATAAAAAATTATTAAACTGTGGAGTTTAGTTGAAAGATTTCGAGGGTATGCACCACGAGTTCATAAACATATCAGCCTGATGGTTAAAGTTAACCACCTTGCCTGGTTTAATGGACTAATTTACCATTACCTCTAGAAATACCCACTGTATATTCATAAAGGAGTCTTTGGTCACAACTAAGGGTATCTGTATTTTCAATTTTAGAAATAGAATCCAGACGACTGCCAACAGCTGAAAATGATATTTGGGGTAAATTATGGTAATCATTTGCATTGGAAAATACATCATCCCTGATCAACTCAATAGCATACCGTGGAATTTCTATAAAGCTATAAGGCCATTTGGGATGTTTTTTCCTGCCATTAAATTATCTGAAAAAGTAAATATATGTATTATCAGAAATTACACAAATAAATATTTTTCAAAATGAATTTGAAAATAAAGTTCAAAATACATTATTAAATTAAAAGTAATATTTACTTACCTAAAAGAAGAATTAGTTCCGAGATTAGCTCTTAAAAAAAGGCTTTTTAATAAAACACACTAACTTTGAAAATATAAACAAATTACAATAATTATAAAAGTTGTATTTTTTTAAATAGTTAAGTATATTTTCATAAAAAATACAGTAGATATTAGTTAAAAGAGTAAACATTAAACGAAAATAAAAAGAAACTTACAAGAGGAGGTAATTACTACCAGTAAATACGGAAGAAATATCTAGTAAATACGACAGCGTTCGTAAATAGATATTTGTATTTTAATCTTAATATTTTAATGTTTTATTTATTTTTATTTTATTTTTGGTAATTTTATTTAATTTATTAAGAGAATAGATACTAAACTTAAAAATATCCATTATTAAGAGTATATACTTCTTTTCTTTTCGTTAAGACTCGGTTTCAATTTAAACTACATATGTTTTGCATCACACCGATATAATAATACAAATCACAATTTATTTTGACTTTAAGTTCGATTCCTCAAACAAATACGAAGTTTTAAAGAAAAATATTCTTGTGGTAATTTTTGATGTTATTTTGCAAATTTCCTCGAGTTATTTTTTTTACAGTTCCAAAATCGACCTACCCTATTGGCCAAATACATACATATACAGAATCCGCCAAAAATATGTATACACACTTCAAGAAAGGTAAAACTTGTGTAGATATACTAATACTAAATTTGTGCAGACATAGCGAGATTGGTAAAAGTTACTTTTGGAGTCTACAATCACAAGAGATGCTCAAAATGGTGTCCTTTAGCTTCCAGATATTTATTAGTACTGCGAAATACTGCTTGGGAAAAGTCTCCAGTGAGATTACTGCACATGCATTTAAAATTTCTTGCCTAAGGGCCGGCAGTGTAATCGGTTTTCTGCGATACACAACATCCTTTAGGACTTGATGATGCTACAGCCATGAGGGCAATGCCATCTGTCGAGAAAATACTACAGTAAACAGTATTATCGCCATTTTTATCGCCATTTGATAAAATTACGAAAGAAAAGTTTTTTTCCGTTCTTGAAGTGTATATTCATTTTTTTGCGAATTCTCTCTCAATTTGTGTCTCTGTCTCTCTGTCTGTCTGTCTCTCTGTCTGTCTGTCTCTCTCTCTCTCTCTCTATATATATATATATATATATATATATATATATATATATATATATCAAATATGTGGTGCAGTTTAATTCATATTACAATGAATAATTTATTCAAAAAGTAAATTAGTAAAGTTAATGATATAAAATGTCGTAGTCCCTTCGCTAACTAAATTTTAAAATGCATTAACCCACTAATCACTCGATGAATATTATGATCCTTGTTTTTATAATGTTTATAATTTTTTAATAAATTTTTTAATTATTTATATATATATATATATATATATATATATATATATATATGGTTGGATTGATGTGAGTTTGTGACTCATGATTGTCAGACAAACTGATTATTTTTTTTTTAAATTTTGGATTTATGTAGATTATCTATATATATATATATATATATATATATATATATATATGTGTGTGTGTGTGTGTGTATACTTGTATATATGATATTAATACACAAAATAAATCACTTTGTGTTGTTCACATGGAAAATAGAGTTAGTAAAAACGACCGCATGCCCGTATGACGTGGTTCTTATTCATGTCGGCCATCATGTACAAAATGGCATCAATCAAAGAGCCCTTGGTATTACATCCTGCGTAGCCGGCCAAGCAATGCTAATCTGATGATAGACGTGACCATATATTGGAGGTGACATAATCTGATGATCCACCCTCCTCTATCTGCAGTTGGACATGTGGGATGTAACAGATAAGAAATAATAATTAAGATGGAATATCATTGGATCATACATAAAATATGTAACTGTGACATTTTGACATTATGATATTGTATCTACATCACTAATATTAAAATATATAAGAAATAAAAGAAGTCTCTTCAAACATTATCTATTTCGGTCTCTTTATTGTTATCTTCCTGATTATTCAATCTATCTATCTATCTATCTATCTATCTATCTATCTATCTATCTATCTATCTATCTCACGTTGTCTCTCTCTCTCATATATATATATATATATATATATATATATATATATATATATATATATATATATATATATATATATGTGTGTGTGTGTGTGTGTGTGTGTGTGTATAAATACATATGTATCTGTCTGTTAAATGTGTCTTTCTGAATTTTCAATGTATTTTTCTATCTATTTCAGTCTCATTATTGTTATCTTCCTGATTATTCAATCTATCTATCTATCTATCTATCTATCTATCTATCTTTTCAATTTTTCTTTCTGAATTTTCAATCTGTGTTTCTATCTATCTATCTATCTATCTATCTATCTATCTATATATATATATATATATATATATATATATATATATATATATATCAGTCTGTTCAAATTTTCCTTCTGAATTTTCAATCTGTTTCTATCTATCTATCTATCTATCTATCTATCTATCTATCTATCTATCTATCTATCTATCAGTCTGTTCAATTTTTCCTTCTGAATTTTCAATGTGTGTTTATATCTATCTATCTATCTAGAAAATTAACACATATACACAAACACCCACCCACACAGACAAACATATATAAATATATATATATATATATATATATATATATATATATATATATAGATAGATAGATAGATAGATAGATAGATAGATATGTACTTTATTTATGAAGGAACAATGTCTACTATAACAGATAATTTCTAGAGTGTAGAAATAAGAATATATAGAGAGGGGAGAATGTGTCGGTATAAGAACAAATCTATTCATATTTTTGCATATCGCTGTCTATCTCTACTTCCTTTTCTCTCTCTCGCTTTTTCTATATCTATTTATCTCTCTATATATTCTCTCCCTCCTCCTCTCTATCTATTTATCTCAATACCTTTTTCTCTCTGTATATATATATATATATATATATATATATATATATATATATATATATATATATATAAAATCATTTGCACGTAGTTATCAAACTTTTAGCATTATAATGAACATAAGCCTTTCTTGACCAAAAATGTATGTTCAACAACGCATTTTCCAGTGTGCTCCGGCCAATGTTTCTGCATTAACCTCATCCGTTTTTGAGGAAAAAAAGTTGTAGATCTAAAACGATTCCTAAAATATGGCAAAATGTTGCATCATCAAATTTTCTATTTATTTATTTGCAAGGGCTTTTTATCGTAGCAAGAACTTTTAAGCAAACACTCAATCTCTGAATCATAAGATCAATTCTTGCACCTCTATAATACGGAAAAACTTGGCCCTTTTTGAAGCTAGGCACACTAATGAGTATCATTTTATAGAGCTATCGGGTAGGTTATATATATTTTCATGAAATAATTGTCATGCTCTTTTTGTAATTGGAAATGACGATGAAAAATAGTCCATCGTGTTCGAAAAGATCTTCTTCGAAAGATCTCGGCTGAAAAAAAGTCATAATTCTCGGTTACATTAACCGAATGGATAGATACGAATAAAATATCCGATGTTATTGCAAGGCAAGGAGTAGGAAATTGTAATAGTCATAATTTTATATTATTGCATACAGGATCCGATGGATAAATTGTCGTCTAAATGACGCAAAACTGAAAATAACATTGACATGTCACTTTAACAAATATATTTATCAAAATTACCCAGAAATATCTTGATATAGTAAAGAAAAAAATTATTTAATAAAATCGCCTTTCGCTTCAACCACGGTCTCCAAACGACTTCGGAATCTTCTGCATCTCTTCTGGGTGGTCTCTTTGTTAATTATGCTGCCATAATCCTTGCCTTCTGTTAATATTTGGTGTTGCAACGAGTTTTGTTGGCCTCTCGCTCAACTGTGCCCCCTAAAGAGGTTTGAAGTCTGGAAAGTTAGGTGGCCAGATGTAAGGGGTGATGTGGCCGCAGAAATTGTCTGATAGCAATAACTGGGTTCTTTTGTTTGTGTGGCTTAGTGCAGAGTCCTGTTGCAAGGCATAGGGCCTTCCAGCACCCACCCTCTTAACTCAGGGCACCACAGCGTCCTCAAGTCACTTACTGTAGGCCTCTTTGTCGCGTTTGACACCCTGTGGGAAGTGATCACTTCAAACACCTTCTTAATCCCAATTAGAATCATCCCACTAATTCCGAATCCCCTTCACCGTGATACATAAACACTCAGAAATGTTCGTATTGGTGCTTCCGGCACGAATGCCAAGTAGGGTAATATGCTGTTTCCAAATTTCTGACGGAGTGAATAGCGTCATTGTGCATCTTTTCTTTCAGACGGTGCCCAACTGAACTTACTGTAATATGCACTCGACAAAATAATAAAGAAAAAAAGGCTAAATTAAAAATATAATATGGCGACAATTTACTCATATATATATATATATATATATATATATATATATATATATATATATATATATATATATATATATATATATGCAAATTTCATTGAATACGATAGAAAAGATGCTTTGATTTAGATTTTTATACAATTTACATGCAATCTACAAAAAACTTTTCTTTCAGATGATAAATGATATAAAACCTGTCCGAATGATCTTTTTTTCAATCAAAATTCGTAAATAATTATATAGGCCACACTACAACATATTTGACACGAAGATGCACTCTACACCTTTCTTAACATAACTCAATTAGATCTCATTTAAATACTCATGGAGACCTACCGGACATTATTCGTATCATACGTGTTAACAACACAAATATAATAGCATCATCTACATGCAAAAAAGACTAAAAATATTGGAAGCCTTATTTATAAAAACTCAAAAAAAAACAACACTCAGTAATATCAACTATGAACATGGACAGAATATCTTGACCGTGTTTTGAAAAATGAAAACAATATATAAATACATACATGCAACAAACTATTTCTTATTTAACAGTTAAAATAGTTCATTCTTGAAAATGGCTAAATGTGTAGCCGAAAGCGCTGGGGAAAAAACAAAAAACAAAAAAACATTCGAAAAGTTTTTATATAATTTATCATCTGAAAAGAAAAAATAAATAAATCATATGAGAAATTGGATAAAAAACTTAATCAAAGTTCTTTGTCTCTCTTGTTTAATGAAAGGTGCAAGAAAGTGGGATTGCTGCCTACATGCACAAATATACATACATACATATATATATATATATATATATATATATATATATATGCTTTGAACAATACAAAATATTAAAAAATTAAAATCGGATTGTATATTAATATTCTTTTGTTTTTATTATTTCAGTTAGATTCCTCGATTAGTTTCGCCCAACATGGCCATCATCAGGAGAAAACAATATTTCTGCTTGTTAGTAGCAGTGAACTACAGAAATGAATGACGTGATGGAGAAAATGGACTTTTGTCTGTAGTTTTTATTTGTTTTTTTTTTAAATTTATTTTTTTAACATGAATTTTGGTGAGTCCTCGCTTTGGTCAGTCTCTTTTAAGTTGTTATTTAAAATAAGACCTGGATGGATTCATGCTGCTCTGAATTCTCTTGGTCATTGTGTCAGTTTTATTGGTTCCTGGAAAGGGGATGTGTCTCTGTTAAGTGCGTGTATGTTATTTGGTTCTTAGGGAGTGAGTATGATGCGTTTAAGTGTGTATATTCGTATGGGTGTGTGCATAAGTGTGAGACCTAAACTCCTCCGCAAGCATGTCTCTCTTGTGCGAGAAATGTGGGTAAGTCCTGATTTGTGGGGTTATATATTAATTCTATCTATATTGTTAAATTTGTGATTAAGGCCGTCTGGAAGGAGCGTTTTTAGGCACCGAATCCACTTATTTTCATGGCCCTCTAAAATCTGTCTAATTTTATCTGCTCTGAACTTTTCCATTTTCTCAATTATAGTGAATTTGACATGGGTTTTAAAATCGTGTTTTAGTAGGCAGAAATGTTGTAATAATCTTTTATGGGGTATCAATTTAATTCGATTGCAATAATTATTAATTCTGTAGTGCAAGGGCCATTTAGATTTTCCTACATATTGCTTCTGGCATAGTGTGCATTCTAGAAGTTAAATTATGTTATGCCTTCTATAGTTAGTGTCGTGGTAGATTTTGAAAGTAGATTTAGTGACTGAGCTAGTGAATGAATTCGTGTCTAATGTGGTTGCAGCATAAGCTCCTTTTGTTGTTACATGGTTGGGAAAATCGTGTTGTTTTTGGTTTATTACGGATTACCTTGTCCCCTGAAATGTGATTACTTCCTATAATTTCTTTTGGTTTCTTACGCCTACGATATGCTAGGAGGCCGGGTTCCTTAAACAATTTTTAGGTTTGGTTTGAAATGTAGTATTTCCCACCGACTTTTGATTATTTGGGATGGTGGAGGCAGAATGGGGTTGAAAGTGGTTACTAGAGGAATGCGGCTGGGTTTATCTTGTACATTTGGGTGTCTCCTCTAGGTGGGGAAATTGCTTTATTTATTTGTTCCCTGATTAGGCGTTGTTCACAGTCACGTGTTGTGAATTGATGCTCCAGATTTTGGGTGTGTTTATTTAGTTCTTCATTGTTGGAACATATCCTTTTGAGTCTAAGTGCTTGTGAATAGGGAAGGTTCTCTTTGAAGTTTTTAGGGTGGGAAGACTTAAAGTATAGATAGTTGTGGGTGTCGGCGATTTTAGTGTGTAGTGACGTTTGTAGTTTTCTGTTTTCATCTATGTAAATGCGGGTGTCTAAAAATGTTACCGATATTGTTGAATTTTCATAGTCAAACTTAATTGAGTCATGAACTGTGTTTAGGGTCATGAGGAATTGGGTAAGTTTGTCGTCACTGCTCGTCTATCCAAAGAATATATCATCGATATATCTCGCTACCGATGAGTGGATAGATATGGGTCTCCTCAAATTTTCCCATGAATATTGCAGCTTTATGATAATTTCTTTGGGTGGAGGGTCTTGTTTTCTTCTTTTAGTTAGTGTTTCCCGAAGGGCAGTTAGCCCTTCGATGTGTTTAATGTTTGAATAGAGTGATCTTACTTTCATAGTCACTAGAATAGCATTTTCTGGCACTTTTTGTACGTGATTATTTTTTTAATAGATCTGTTGTGTCTCTGATGTAGGATTTTACTTCCTTAGCTAGGGGTTATATGTACGTATTTGGAAATTTTGATCGTGTGGCAGTTGAATGATGAAATGACCGGCCTTCCTGGGTTGTTGCTTTTGTGTATTTTTGGGAAGGAGATATGAGCGAGCAGGTGTGATGTTTGCGGGTGTAAGTGTTGTGCATATTACCGTGTCGATTAGATTGTTGCGAAACATCATGTTTAGTGAGGCTCTCTAGGTAAGCTTTTGTAGGTTTCTTTGGCGGCTAGCTGATTGTTGTTGCACGCACACACACACACACACACACACACTCATATATATATATATATATATATGCATACACACACATATAGACAGGTTTCGTCAAATAATTTAGACATGTTCTGTCTACTTATTCTCGATAGGATCTTTTTATATTCGCGGATAAGCTTTTTGGTAATGTTATTAAAAGACGGGAGGAAAACAACGTGCTGGCTCATATTGTGTTTATTACGAGTACTTTCGACATAGCATAATGTCGTCATCAGGTTATAGTTAATTATAGAATTAAGTGTTCACGGTTGTGAAAGATAGAATTTCTTGTGGTCATCCGAAAATTAACATTTTATATAACCGCACAAAAAAGCTTATCCACGAAAATGAAAGGATCCTACGGAGAATAAGTAGACAGATCATGTCTAAATTATTTACCGAAACCTGTGTTAATGAAAATATGTTGTTGAAATGTACGCATATATACCAATCTGCAATTTCTTCCAGTTTACAATAACTATTAGCTAAAACCTAAATAGCATTGTCTCCAATCCTTTGAAACATTACTATCACATCATATCATATAAACCCGTTATTAAATTAAACATCACCATATAAATTAAACAATAAGGATTACAATTTTTACCTGTTACATATACACAGTCACCAAAAAAACAAACAAATAACCAGCTTTAAATATAACAAATAAACCCCATTTTTTTCAAAAATTTAAAATAAATATAAATAATTTAATAATAATTTTTACCTATCATAATTTTACACAAACCCCACCACACATATATACATACATGCGAGAAAATATTTTTCAAATATTTTTCAACGGAAAAAAAAAAAAAAAAAAAATTTCATAATATGACATGGATACATTCACGAGACAATAACGAGACATTTCCGCCACACTTCCAATGTTTAAATTTCAACATTTCAACATACAAATGCGTATGTATAGACATAACACCACCCGTATACATACATGTGTCATAGCCGAAACTGTCTACATATGTTTTATATATGTATGAGTCCCGACGGACGACCAAGTATGTATATGTATATGTGTCTGCATACATCGATGTTTGCGTTAGTACGATGAATGACAAAACGACGAAATCTCCCCACCACTTCCACAATAACACCAATACACGCAATCTACATAAACCCAAATTTTTTAAAACAGTAATCAGTTTTTTCTGACGATCGCTAAAGCGTGAAAACCCAGGGTCACAAACTCACATCTATCCAACCATATATATATATATATATATATATATATATATATATATATATATGTGTGTGTGTGTGTGTGTGTGTGTGTGTGTGCGCGCGAGTGTGCGTTTTTTATAGAAAGATTGAGAGAGAAAATAAGAGACGGAAAAAGATATGTGTTAGATTGCATTTATACATTCTGATGCACACCTTGGCGATCGAATATAAGGCAATTGCATAATTTGATTTACTCCTGCAATGAATTAATGTCAATCCTCCTTTTCATTTTCCTCCATTATCTTCCGTCTGTCATTCTTGCTTTTCTTTCTTTTTTGATTCTTATTTTCTTTTCTCTTTCATTCATTTCTATCGATCAATCTGTGGTATCTTCTTTATTTATTCTTATCTATTTTTCTCTATATTTCAAACTCTCGATGTACCTATCTCTCTATCTAGATATGGTGTTTTATCTTTCTTTCTTTCTTTCTTTCTTTCTTTCTTTCTTTCTTTCTTTCTTCCAGTCTTTCTTTTTTTTTCAGTCATTCTTTCTTTCTTTCTTTTTTTCTTTCTTTCTTTCAGACTTTCTTTTCCTTCCAGTCTTTCTTTCTTTCTTTCTTTCTTTCTTTCTTTCTTTCTTTCTTTCTTCTTCCAGTCTTTCTTTCTTTTTTCATTTCTTTCTTTCTTTCTTTCTTTCTTTCTTTCTTTCTTTCTTTCTTTCTTTTGATTTTCTGTCTTTCTTTCTTTCTTTCTTTCTTTTGATTTTCTTTCTTTCTTTCTTTCTTTCTTTCTTTCTTTCTTTCTTTCTTTCTTTCTTTTGATTTTCTTTCTTTCTTTCTTTCTTTCTTTCTTTCTTTCTTTCTTTCTTTCTTTCTTTCTTTCTTTTCCTTCCAGTCTTTCTTTCTTTCTTTCTTTCTTTCTTTCTGTCTTTTCCTTCCAGTCTTTCTTTCTTTCTTTCTTTCTTTCTTTCTTTCTTTCTTTCTTTCTTTCTTCTTCCAGTCTTTCTTTCTTTTTTCATTTCTTTCTTTCTTTCTTTTCTTTCTTTCTTTTGATTTTTCTCTTTTCTTTCTTTGATTTTCTTTCTTTCTTTCTTTCTTTCTTTCTTTCTTTTGATTTTCTGTCTTTCTTTCTTTTTTTCTGTCTTTCTTTCTTTCTTTCTTTCTTTCTTTCTTTCTTTCTTTCTTTCTTTTCCTTCCAGTCTTTCTTTCTTTCTTTCTTTCTTTCTTTCTTTCTTTCTTTCTTTCTGTCTTTTCCTTCCAGTCTTTCTTTCTTTTTTTTCTTTCTTTCTTTCTTTCTTTCTTTCTTTTTGATCACAGCAAATCTTGGATAGAAAACAATTTAAACAATTTAAGGGATGCATTAAATTTAAATTGAATTTTCTGGTATCCTTGTGGTTATCGGTGAGAAAGTACGAATCCCGCGGTCCCGACGTTCCCTTTTTTCAAAACACTCCTGGTTCAGTTGTAGATCCTTCTGCGAGCAAGGTGTTACTGGCACGCCAGAATGTTCTCTCTCAAGCGTACTTGCTAGCGGGACATCAGCTTGTTGAAGTCGTTGCCCTTCACAAAGTGCATAGCATGCGCTCAATATATCTGATTTAATAAAGAAATTGGTAAATGATAAAGATAATACTAGAAATAAACTTGGAAACAAAAAGAACAGCCCAAGATGCGATAGACGAATTGGAGATACCACTATCAAACAAGTACAAAAATTTAAATATATGGCATCTGTTTTAACACAGGACGGAAATGTGACTGCTAATCCAGAGTCGCACTGGGCTAGCAAAAAATGTCTTCCAGAAGCTAAGCAAAATATTAAGAAACAGAAAATTCTCCCGTCCTGGGTATGACGATAAACTACATCCACGTCCTGGGAAAGGCGACAAACTACGTCCAATAGTAAGGCCTCTGATCAAGAGGTTTTGAGTAGCGTGGAACCACTTCTTAATTGGTGTTCCCAGGTCCATCCTGATCCGGGGTGTTAGCACCTGTTAGGGTTCCACCTATGGGCAAATAGGTAAACCCCAAAGCGGGGCCGAAATAATATGAAGGTGTAAAAATACGTTTCACTACCAGCAATACATTTTTTAAAGAAAAAATATTACCAGCAATACATTTTTGAGGAAAAAAAATAATATCAGCAATACAATCCTGTAAATAGTTATTACCAGTAATACATTATTACCAGCAATACATTTTTGGAAACAATATTACCAGCAATAAATATCTTGGCATTAAATAACCCACTAGAGATATTGATATGCCTTAAAACCAAACCAAACAAACTAACCAGAAAAGTATCGTTAGAAATGAAGAAAAAATTGATGAAATTGATATCAGTCCTCCTATACGGTAGAGAATGCTAGTGAATCTTAGAAATGAAGAAGCACCAGAAAAGAGAGAATACAATGGTCTGGGCATATGCATAAAGAGGAAATTTTAAAGGTAATGTAACTTCGCTATGGTACTTAAGAGTTTATGAACTTAAGCGCAACACTAGACTGGAGACGAGGTCTCTGCTATTTAGGGTTGAGCTGGCTAGATGACGCTATAAGTTCTATGCTAACAGCTTCTTTTCTCGCAATTCTCATTGTGGATCTCTCTTCCAACTCCATGCAATCCAACAAACTTTAAACTACCAAAAATTTAAATGCAATGTCAATCACTATCTACTGTCCACATCGTTACTTTTTTTTTCGTTCACACTCATTAGTAATGTTTCTGTCTTCTAATTCTTCCACACCCAGTAACCCCTTGTGTCTTAGTGACATTACTGCCTTGCTTGGGGTGAAAGGGTTTTTTAAATAAAAAAAAAAGGACATTTGTATTAGACTCAGAAAGAGACATTTGAAATTTCTGGGACGTATAATGAAGAAAGAGCTTTTGGAGAATTTCATACTCAGAGGATCCATTGAAAGCATGTATAGCAGAGGGAAACAGGGAGAAAAATTACTTTGTATCTGCTTGATATTGATATCTCCAATAAAATATTTTTATTTCCTCAAAAATGTATTGCTGGTAATATTTTTTCTTTCAAAAATGTATTACTGGCATTGAAACCTATTTTTACACCTTCATAGTGTTTCGACCCAACTTTGGGGGTTATCGACATATTTTCCCTTACTTACACCCTCTGTGGTCCCTTGCGTGCTTCAGGTGAATTCTTTAGGACAGTTCTTTAGGAAAGGGATGGCGGAACAAGGTTTAATAGAGGTAGTGAAAAGACAATGTTGGCTAAGTACTACAGATATGCAGTCGTCTTTTTACACGATTTTTAAAGCGTCATATGATGCCAAATACTGTCCGGGAATATTTGTTTTTTTGTTTTTTTCTGTGAATAGAGAAATATTTTCATCGTCACTACAGGAAGACCAACACGAACGGTTGACACGATATCGGTTTGTTTATGTTCTGTTTGATCGATGAGGCCATTTCTTCTTCATTATTGGTTAATCAGTTTAAGAGAAAAAACTGTCGATAAAAAGAAAAAAAAAAAGAACAACGGAACTAAAAACAAAAAAGAAGAAAAAACGATTAGAAATTACTTTCATAAAAATCTGTCATTTATTTTAGCTGAAGAATCAATCATCCAAATTCTTAAATGATTCGTTACTAGGTTTGCGAGTAGAGTCTTCGCAGTAACAGAAATAGTTCGAATTTCTGAGATGTAACATTGTAACCCAGTTTTTGTTTTTACTTACAATTCTTACTTTTTATTTGTCTTACATATTTTCCCAACGTGGTTATAATGCTGGATTTTTGACCTGTTCGCCATCTTAACCGTACTAAGGGAGTTGCATTTTTCGTTGATTGGGTTATTGATCCTGTTATTTTTGCAGTAAAATAACGGAACTTGTTTTATCTTTAAACATCCAAGGCAGCTTTCTGGACACAGCGGTCTGAGGTCGAGACAATTTATTATAGACCATCTGATAAAATTGCCCGCCTCGGAGACACAGTATAGCTATTTGGACGCTCTATCTAAAAGGTTACCGACCCCTGGTATAGTGTAATGATTTGACCGTGTTAAAATTGTTCATGTACGTTGCATTTACTTTCGCGCCACTACCATTTTGAAAGGCATGAATTCATCTCTTTTCTCTTTAGAGTTATGGGTTAAATAACAATGAATAGTAGGCTCTCTATGGATAGTAATGAAGTATAGATAGCGGTTCGGGTTGAGGAATCGGAGAGCCGAGTTCGAATAGGGGGTTCGGTGGGATAATGGATAGCGGTTCGGATTGAGGAATCGAAGAGCCCAGTTCGAATAGGAGGTACGGTGGAGTAATGGATAGCGGTTCAGATTGAGGAATCGGAGAGCCGAGTTCGAATAGGGGGTTCGGTGGGATAATGGATAGCGGTTCGGATTGTGGAATCGGAGAGTCGAGTTCGAATAGGAGGTACGGTGGAATAATGGATAGCGGTTCAGATTGAGGAATCAGAGAGCTGAGTTAGAATAGGGGGTTCGGTGGAGTAATTGATAGCGGTTCAGATTGAGGAATCGGAGAGCCGAGTTCGAATTCCAGTCGAATACATTGCATTTACTTACGTTCGAATACCCTCTGGAAAGGGATGAATCCTCTTCTCTTCTCCCCAGGATTGGATTCATAGCAGGACAGACTGGTTTCTATATTGGATGGCAAATGGTCTACCGCAGAAAGAAATGGCAACCTACTGCGGGAAAGAAATCTGCCTCGTCACTCTTGTATCTAAGCGTGTATCACGCATGGCACATAAGTGGCCGTGATTGGGAACCAGCTTAGATAGAGAACTCCACAATGAAAACCGTAAGCAATCTTGGTGTGGCCCGTATTGTGTAGCTATTGGCAGGTTCAAGAATTTCACAGATTTTAAGGAAAATGGAAACAAAAAGAATACTTATTTTTAGAATAAGAAAGAGACAATTGGAATTTATAGGACACATAATCTCTATCTATAAAAGGCAGGATGTGTGTGTGTGTAACGAATGCACGGCCGCAATTTTCGACGGATCTGCACCAAAATTTACATGCACATGCTCCAAGTTAGCGAGAAAGCCAAGACCGGCTTTTCATTTCCCAACTCCCATCGATAGTGGAAATAATCGATTTTTTCATGCTTCTACGGCAGCTTTCATGTACTTTACGGACATTTTCGACTGGCCAGAGCGAGAGCCCATAGCTGGTTGCCACGAAGAGACAGGAAGATTTTATTGGCCAGCGTGAGAGCCAACAGATGACTAAAACGAATGTTAACTAGCATGCTAGCATTTTTTAAAAAATAGCTACATTTGTCACAAGTGGGAAAAATTTAAATCTGCATGGCACTTTACTCCAATTGGCTCATTCGCTTACTTAAACTCAACGTTGATTCTGATTCCGCAGAACTGGGTAGGGTGTGAAAAAGTATTTGTTGTTAACATTCTTTTTTCATTCGGTTTTTCCAGTTTTTTCATTTCAGTTTTTAAAGCTGATCGTTTTGTGTTCATTTTGTTTAGTTCTTTTTTCGTAACAGATTTAATGTTTAGTATAGAGCTTAGAAAAAATTCTCAGTGTGAGATGAGCAAGAAGTAAGGCATGTAGCAACATCAGCACGGCAAAGGGCACTCCTTTTTAAAGCAAGTTAGGGCAAAAATATTTTAAGTCAAGTGATAGCGATTGCTGTATGAGTCGTATGATTTTTGAATCAAGCACGGGCAACGCCGGGCCATGCTGCTAGTAATAAACAAAGAAGGCTTGGAAAATAGAAAACGCTAATACTGCTGCCATATATGGTTTGGCGCTTCCGCTGTTCACCTCGAGGTTCTCGACAAAATCCAAAGAGAGATATGCACTCTGATAAGTCCTAACCTTGTATCTCGACTCCAGTTACTTTCTCTCAGATGTGTTGTAGCTTCTCGCTGTCTTTTCTACAAATATTTTCAAAGCAAGTCCTCTGACGAGCTATTTTCACTGGTGCCCCAACTGAATGAATTTAAACGTGCTACTGGATTGGTATCTCGGTCCCACCCTTTTACTGTCGAAACAGTTAAATGTAACCGTCTCTTCTATTCAAAAAGCTTCTTCGCCCGCACTACCCGTCTGCGGAGCTCCCTTTCTTTTACTTGCTTTCCTGATAACTATAATCTTCAAAAATTTAAATGTAATCTCAACCGACATCTTGATCCCCGTTCTTCTCTTTATTCTTTCCTCAAACACATCTCTTTTCCCTTACTTACACTTTCTTTGGTCCCTTGCGTGCTAACGGCACTCCCGTCTTGCTTGGGCTGAAATGCTTAAGAAAAATCTTGTCTTGAATATAGGTTTATCAAAATGTGGTATTAATTACAAGTTTATAAAACTACAGTTTTAATTAAACATGTTCCAGTATAAAATCTGCGCACATCAACTGTTCCGGTATACTTCTGCGCTCATCCTCTGTTTTGGTATATCTTCTGCGCACATCATCTGTTCCGGTATATCTTCTGCGCACATCATCAGAGCTACAGAAAAATTTTACCGGATTTATTTTTGGCGCTGCCTAAAAAAATATTCCCGTTTCTCATTTTTGGATTACCAGCCACGTTTTCTCCCTGGGCTTATCATCTGAATTTCTTTGAATTTTATTATTTTATTTGCCAATAATAAACTTTCGCATAATATTTATCTGAATTCTTCGTTCTTGTTATCCTTGCGTTGACCTGTGTCATATCATTGTTTGTTTTTTAATGTTTGCAGCTATTGTCCGATATAGCCGCCCAGGTCCCCGCAAAATATATCGCCATCTAACTCGTGAATGGCTATCACAATGACCCTGTAATATCTACTGTTCTCGAACTACCACTGCCTTGATTCTTAATTATTACTATTAATAGATTTAATTTCTCTGGCATACTGAGATGGACATATTCAGAATTACTACTTTTTTGTTAGTCATTGGTTTTCATCCTGTAAATTATCTGGCAATTGTACCATTAGTAGAAGTGCTGTAATTGTTAGTGAATCGGGACGAAATATCAGTCAAACGTGTTCGTAATCTTGCTGATTTCCGTTATGATCACTTTGGAGCAAATAGCCACGGGAAAAGTATGAAGTCATCCCTCCATCTCCAACTATGGATAAAATAGTAGGGCTCTTCATACTTGCATGGCAATCAGCTTGGGAGAAGGACAATTCTGAAATCTAAATCGACGGGGCATTGATCTAGCAAAGCAATTCCGCAAAAAGCTATCTGGTATTGAAGTACCAACGCTAAGCCTGTTGAGAGCTGTGACTATTTTCTTCCCGGTGTAGTGTACTCGACATTCACGAATGTTATTTTCTGATAGAAATTAACTGAGGACACGAGTATGTGTTTCATAACCGGATTTATTCAATCTTTACAGTGACTTCATAAGAGAACTAAAAGTCCGATAAGGATTTAGTGTCAGTGGGCTCATTCTCAACAAGAGAAAAATTGCACTCTGTTGATGGTAGACATAGAAAAGAAAAGTTGCAGGGTCTTCTAATCAAGTTGAGAAAAAAGAATTAATCATTATCGGTAAGAAGTCAAGATTTGGAGATATCAAGAAAGTGCAAAAATGTAAATATCAGTGAAGTGTTTTAATGTTGAATGTGGTTGGAAAATATAACAGCAAAAATTCGAAGTAACGTTGGAATAGCAAAAGACGCCTTTCAAAAACCAAATAAGGTATCCAGAATCAGGTATTTTTTTAGGAATAATAAAAACAACAGCTGAACTAATATGTAATATCAGTGCCCTATATTGCAGTGAGTTCTGAACAATTTCTTCATGAACTATAGAATTGAAAATAATAACTTACATGTGCATGCATGCTCACGAAGTATTGACATTTTATTAGCATAATTTTTCGAACATTTAGCAGTAAAGTATAAAATGAGTGTATATTCACTAAAGATATATAAATGAATATTTAGAAGTTACGATGTCGGTGTAAATGTTTTTGGATAAATAAATCTTTCTTTCAGGTCTCTCCCCTCTGCCAAATGATGTTTAATAATTCCTTGTCAAAATTATTTTCACAAGAGTAATTAAAATTGCAAAGAAGCACGCATAAGTAATTTATTTCTCACGTCAGTCGTGCAAACAGTACTTGCTTTCATAATTTAATCTAAAAAAAAAACAGTGTAATAAAAATAATAATCATTATTATTTTTATTATCGTATTTTTTAGAATGTCTTCCACTGACAGCCTGCATATAAAAATATATAAATGTGTGTGTGTATGTGTGTGTGTAAAGGGACTTAAAGCAACAAAGGTAGAGAAGGACACTGAGAATGCCATGGACAGAATATGTGAGCAACGAGGAACTTTTAATGAAAATGGATTAACAAAGAACACATACTTCACAATAAAAAGAGTCAGTTGAAGTTTCTTGGACACATAAAGAAAGAAACTTTGGTAAATATTACACTCACAGGCTACATTCTTGGCAAGACTGACAGGAGAAAATAGCATGTAACCTGCCTAAGGTGCTAAACTAGATGGATGCCAGAACAATGAAAGGGATGTATAGAAAAAAAAAGACAAATTATTATGACCTACATGGGAAAGAAACTCGTGTAGATCCAAGATCACTTCTGAAGAGACAAGGTAAATAGAATAAGAATAAATATCCCAGAGTCAACAATTATATATTGGATGAATTTATTCGACGGAAGTTTTACACGTCTTTAGAAGAGCCAGATCAAACCGAAAAAGTGAGTACCGTTGGCCCATTTTGGCGGGAACTATCCAGTAATCACTTTCTAGTCTTGATAGAGTTCAAAACCGTCTCAGAGTCCTTGTTGGGAAAGAATTATTTCCACACTTCAACCTCTTTCTCACAGACGAGATGTGGCGAGTCTCTCACTGATCTATCTCTACTTTCATGGAAAGTACTTGAACAACATTCCTTGGTTCAGCCAAGTCTAACCTTCAGGTCGAGGACCCACCATACGACTTACAAACCACCGACATCCTCTCCGTATTCAATCGGCGAGAAGTTCCGTTCAAACAGCTTCTTCCCACAAACCACTTCTCCGTGGAACAGACTCCCGAGAAGATATTTCCTCGATCACTACAATATTAACCTGTTCAAGTTCCTAGTCAATCTTCGCCTCCATTCTATGTAAACTACACCTTAGCGTAACGCCCTACCTGAGTGACCCCCGCGCCTTGTACAGTGTGAATCTTACTGCAAAAATATATATGTCATACGAGTAACACCAGCCACAATCATTTTAAGATTTTGGTCATTGTATTTTTGTAATGTCTTTTCAGCTTGTACAACAGACGTCTTCTGCACCTTTTATGCAACACACCATACAGAACAGGAACGACCGCACCACCATTATCCTGAATTTTCTTTCTCTATGCGACATTACCTAATTTTCTTAATCACTCCCCCACCAAAGAAAATAAGACGATAATGTCACTAAAACGCAAAGAAGTTAGTGGGAGTGGAAAAGAATGGCACGTCTTTAGTCAGGAGAAAGGACAATAAAAGAACTGGTTTTAGGAAGATGGCGATTGACGTTGCATTTAAATATTTGAAGAATGTAGGAGGACAGAGAAGAAAGGAATAGGAAGAAAATGCCACAGGCGAGAATTCGAGAAGAGGAACTACTAGCCTTGAATGAGGAATAATAGCAATAATAAAATTTGAGCGACGCCTGCCGGTGGATACTTTCTTTATTAAAATATGGCACGTGATAAAACAGATTTCCAAGGATAGATAAACGCGCTATACACATCTAGCTGGTGATTGGTTACTAGTTTTAAACTTAACGATGACTTTTTTGTTGTTAATTCAAATATAACCTTAATTATAAGCGTATTGTGGAAGTGCGACCAAGTTAAAAAGTGAGCGATTCGGAAATAGATACCGGCGAGCCGGTTTCGAATTCTGGCCCAGTCAGTTACTTTCACCTTCGCCATCTTTTCTCCCTAAATCTATGGTTTAAATAAGGTAGAAGGAACACTTTTGTCCTGACATGGCAGCCAGTCTAAGATAAGGAAAACCTTGAATCCTAAACAATTCTAAAGAGGCTGGATTCCATCTTTCCCGAGGCACACAATTGTTGCTATGGCTGTAGTACCTTTGATGCCGTTACGATTGTAAATGATTACGAGATTTCTGGTGTGACGATAAATTTATGTACTTTAAGAAAATAATTATTGTAAGGAAGCGTTTTGCTATAAGATTGTATTGACCTTCGTAAATGTCATCTACGTCCGATTATTAGTTCCACTCGGGGCTACACAAATTATGGCCGTGGTTGAATAAGCATCTTGGGAGGTTAATCCGATTTATCAAAAGAAAGTTTGTGAGATTCCTCAGCGTCATTGCTAATGGCAGATTAACTGAAGACGGTTGCATTTCATTAAGAAAGTTAAGGTTATGTCACTTGGAATAAGATTGATTGTTAGTGCAAAGAATTAATGTATACGTTGTTTATGTTTATTTTTCCGCTGATGTTGAATATTTCCCGGGTTAATTTGTTATCCAAATAAATGAATAAAATTTTGTATAAAAAATACAAATTTATTAATGACCAAAATGTACACAGAAACTTAGTATATAAATAAAATCAACAAATTACTGTAAGATAGTCCCCAAATCTCAATTCTCTTTGTTCAAAAAAAGAACATTAATTCGTGACCATTAACATTGTTGCAAGAAATATGCACCATAGACCTCGTTTAAAGTATATTTACGACATATATATATATATATATATATATATATATATATATATATATATATATATATATATATATATATCAAACAAAAGTATAAAAAGTCATCGCATAAAAAAAAACTTGTCTTATATTCTAAATTCCTAATACAAGCTTTGCATATAGCTACTTACAAAAGACTGGGTGCCTACAATAATACACATTTGTATTAATCTTTTTGATTGTTACGAGCCTGAAATCTGAAATAAGTAAGTTCAGGGGCAAAAGAGAAAGATTGACTTTTGCTGCCTAACGACGCCTCGTTAGATCACGTCTGTTTTTATCCTTGTGAATATTTAGAATTCATCAAACTTTCAATTCTATCTCTCTCTCTCTCTATCTATCTATCTCTCTCTCTATATATATATATATATATATATATATATATATATATATATATATATATCGGCGTAGTGTAATGGTTACGACTGCACAGTGCGTTCGATACTTGCAGCATTGTGCCACATCTAAGCTACGCTTTTTAATATATATATACATACATACGTATATATATATATATATATATATATATATATATATATATATATATATATATATATATATATATATATATATATATATATATATATTTGGGAAGGTAATCCTCTTTTATACAAGTTTCATTGAAAACTACTGGGAAAGTACTGCGATTAACTGAACGTATTTATTGTTTTATGTATATATCTAGACTTGTAGGAAAGTTTTATTTTTCAAACACGGCCAGCAGAGTGTGGCCTTGCTCCTGATTCATATTATTCGGTGTTGGCTTTTTCTTTTTTTTTTATTTATTAATAATGCGTCCATTAATTTTAGCCTATATGTGTAATTAACTAGTATGTTGGGGTTAGGTACATATACACACATTCAGTTAACGTAGGCTGTCAGTGGAAGACATTCTAAAATTACAATAATAAATATAATACTAATAATTATTATTTTTATTACATTGCTTTTTAGATTAAATTATGAAAGTAAGTACTGTTTGCACGATTGCCACGAGAAATAAATTACTTATTCGTGCTTCTTTGCAATTTTAATTACTCATGTGAAAATACTTTGACAGTGAATTCTTCAACTTCAGCGAGCAGAGAGTAGAGATCTGGAAGATTTACTTATTCAAAACATTTACAACATCGTAACTTCTAAATATCCTTTTATATATATATATATATATATATATATATATATATATATATATATATATATATATATATATATATATATAATGAAAATATACTCATTTTATACTATACAGATAAATGTTCAAAATGTATGCTAATAAAATTTCAATTCTTCGTGAACATGCATCTAAATTATTATTTTCAATGCTATAGTTTAGTTAAATTCATGGATTACATTCACAACTATAGGTGAGCATATTCTTTTGTGTCCTATGGTTCAAAATAAATGTTGCCCCTGATAGAGGAACTTATTATTTTTGAAAGCAATGGCAAACCCATCGTTATACTGTGAATCCTCTTACTTTCATACAACGAAGGCAATATGGTACTTACTAGCAGATTAACTTAACTTAATGAAATTTCAAATAAATTTTAATATTACTACACCATATTTTTAAATGAATCAATTATAAATTAAATTACATAATAAATAAATTCGAATATGTAGCTTCATTTAAAAACTAAATAAAAATCAGACGCAATTTAGTGTAATTATCAAATCGTGTAAAAATTTAAAAACAATTCTTTTAAAAAAAAAAAAAAGCCAAAAAACTTAACGTCAGTTTCGGTAATCCTCGGAATTAAAACTGATAAGGATTAATTAAATGTTAAGATAAGGAACAAGTCAAATTCCTCAGCAAGAGTTACATACCTTTAAAGAGAGGATATTAGATGTACAGTGTAACCCGGATATAAGAGAAACCCGGATATAAGAGAAACCCGGATATAAGAGAAACCCGGATATAAGAGAAACCCGGATATAAGAGAAACCCGGATATAAGAGAAACCCGGATATAAGAGAGATTTTCTCTGGTCCCAAATTAGAGCCTGTGTTAATGTATATAAAATAGACCAAACACGGATATAAGAGAAACCAGGATATAAGAGAAACCCGGATATAAGAGAAACCCGGATATAAGAGAAACCCGGATATAAGAGAAACCCGGATATAAGTGACTTCTCCGGTCCCGACAACTCTCTTATATCCGGGTTACACTGTATTACAAAACTAGATTTGTACAAAGGTTTGCTTCTTCGATATATGGCCCGTTAAGGTTCCCAAGTGCGTTTTACAGTTTGACTTTATACGAATAAAAGCTTAAAATAGGGAATTTATTCAAGATACTTTCGGAAATTTAAACAAATTAATAGGTCGAAAAGTTAGGCGGACGTAGGTTCATAAATAAAGATTTAATTCGCAAAATAACGCCGGATCATTTTAAGTCATGTCCGTAAAAAGCGTAAAATCAACGAATGGTCTATTTTTGTGTGTTACTTCAGGAGTTTAGGGATCTGCTCTGTTTGCAATAGCAATTAACAGTAAATCGATACCCTCAGAAGTAGACGATCTCTAAAATCGTCTTTAACGCTGATATGGTTATGTATTCATGTTTTATAGTTAATGGTTCCAAGTATCCCAGATGGCCCAACTTTATATAAAGAAACTCTTAAGATTTTTTTAAAAAGTTTGCGCTAAATATGTACACAAAAAAACGTAGATCGGATACGATAGGTACCACCAAAATAGGGGCTTTTTCTGAAATAAAAGCACAAAATTGATATCCATGTCTTTAAAATATTTGTCAAAAATCAGGAAATTATCCGATTCAAACAATATTTGCAGTACGTATTCATTAGTGAATGAATGTTTCATTGAATGATATTATTAAAAAATCTTTTGCAAATATTTTTGTTAGTTAACTTTTTAATTGGCAGGAGGTCACCAATGTTGTTAGACTTTTATATAAAAAAATTACTTGAGATTATTTCTGAAAAATATTTATGTAATATAAACTGTGATCATACGGTAAATTGGGCCCACATATTGCCAAAAATAATTCAATAAAACGCGAAAAATACTTTTTCTTGTATAATTCAATAAAACGTTATTTTCTTTCAGATTTATATATATATATATATATATATAATAAAAAGGCTTAAACACTAATATTCCATGGTCATAATTTATTCCATTGGAATCGTAAATACGATTCAATTCATCAGACCTACAAATTCAAAAAGAAAACAGAAAAAGCAACTCCGGAAATAAAAATAGAATTTAGAGAGTGTAAGTATGAGAGTGTGGAACAAATGTTAGTGCTAAAGAGAGGGGTAACAGACGAAAGAAGGTGGGAGATTAAACTTTAACAGAGAGAAGTTTTAGAGAGGTGAGTGGAAGATGTTTAAGTGAAAGAAATATGAATGTTGTCGGATGTTTAATACATTAAAGATATATTTCGTGGTGACATACATACACCATAGAAGATCTAATCTTAAAGATCAGAATAAGAGGGAGGGAGAGGAAAAGAAAATAAGAAGGGGTGAGGGAGAGAGATGGGGCGGGGGAAACTAAAACAGAAGGGCATTTACTAAAAGGGCCGCTGCGTAATTAAGAAAATTTGACAAAATTAATATCGACTACAGGTTACAAATCAAATATAAACATATTAAAAATAAATATAACGATTATCTAATCTAGCAAGGACCTATATTTTTATGTTCAATAACACATGTGAATACACACATACACAATAACATATAGACGTACATACGTACACGCCTATATGTATGTATTTACGATTCCAATGGAATAAATTATGACCATGGAATATTAGTGTTTAAGCCTTTTTATTATATCCTTAATCTGTCCTGGACATTGAGTTCTACCTGGATTCTAACCTCTTGGAATTTTTTATTCAAAAAATATATATGTATGTGTATGCAACTAATTATATATATTTATATATTTTGCATATGTATGTGTATATCTACCACTAATATTAGCTATATATATATACATATATATGTGTGTGTGTGTGTGTCTGTCTATGTATGTATATATCAGGCAAATAGCATTAAAAATATCATGAATTAATTTTTCGAAATTACGAATAATACTTCTAAGCCAGGGAAATTATGTCAGAAATTGTAATTTTTAATATTAACGGCTTAAAAGAACATTTGCTGTTTAAATGCTCGTAATATATATATATATATATATATATATATATATATATATATATATATGCGTGTGTGTATATGTGTGTTTGCGCGTCAGTGAGAGTGTTTTGTGAGTAATATATATATATATATATATATATATATATATATATATCACTTTAAACGTTATTTTTAGTGGATACTCTTATTTGAGTAGGTGCTCCGTTTATGTATTTAACAGTATATGTATTTATTTTCATCTAACGACCTGAATGTTCGAAAACATTGTTAAAGAAAAATACAACCTGCATTTATCTCTCTCTCTCTCTCTCTCTCTCTCTCTCTCTCTCTCTATATATATATATATATATATATATATATATATATATATATGTATGTATCTATATATCTATGTATGTATATATAAATAAAAAGAAAGAACAGTAAGATATATATTCCGTTGTTCTTTTTTTTATTTTTACAAAACATTTCTCAATGTAAATTTACATAGCATAAATATCATAAATAAACTGATTTAAAATATAGTTTTTCGCTAAGAACTTTAAATTGAATTATAAAATGAAAGTAAATGCATTAGTTCCGTTTCATCTCCAATACTTTTAATTTAATTATATAATTTAATGTTTTTAGCTTCCATTTTTGAAACATAGTTATTACTGTGTAGCGAATAACCATATTTTAAATCAGTTAATTTATAATATATATATATATATATATATATATATATATATATATATATATATATGTATACCGGCTGTAACTTCAAAATCGTCCAAATCGTGTAACAATATAATTGTCCATCCCACAAAATATTTAAAATCTAATTAAATTTCTTTTTTTTATGGTTTTCAGATAAGAGGTTTAACCATTAGGTTTTTTATATATATATATATATATATATATATATATATATATATATATATATATAAGAAAGAGAGGTTATAGTGGTTCCAACGAGAGAAAAGTGTGTATATTAAAAAAAGAGAAGAGAGGTGCCGCAAATGTTTTTGGTTATAATGTGGATTTAAAAAAAAAATATTATGCTTTATTTTCCATAATTTTACTAAATGTGTTTCTGGTCTCGTGACCGTCTTTAGGTAAAAGGCAGAGATTTCCATATATTATTAAAAATAATTCATTTTTTCCTTATGTTTTTCAATGTTAAATATTCTCAATATGAGACATTCTCTGTTTTTGTGTTAGTAATCTGTCTTTCTTGGATGGCAACTGGTCGACGGCAGAAAGAAAAGGCAACCTACCGCAGGAAAAAATCTGCCTCGTCAGTCATGTATCAAAATATACATGATCGCATAACTGACTGACTGAGTGCAAAAGTGTTCTTTAACTTGTCGTCCTTTGCTACTCTTGTTTATTCGGTATACGCTGTAGTATCCGCTGATATTTTCCTTTGGCTTGCCTATTAGTCACGAAGTTAATGTTCACCTCCTTTCAACTTGGGGAACTCTCCCTCCCGCTTACTGCCTCCATGTCAACTATGATCTTAAAAAAAAAAATGAATATGTAATATCAGTCACCATTTTTAGTGTCCTTAAATCTCTTACGTCTGTCTTTCTTTTACTCTCAGTAACCCTTTGCATCGTAGTCGGCTTTTATTGTCTTGTTTGGCGTGAAATGATTAATCAAAAATAGTTTAAAAGTTAGCTTTCATTTTATTCTCGATGAAATTCTTCCAAAATCTCGAAAGTAGTTTTATTTTTTTCCCATATATCGTTTATTCCTAATTATATACACACCCCTTTTAGGTTACTTTTATCTTCATCCATTGTTGTGATCATCAAAGCATTATACGTAACTATTTTTGGATTCCATATAGGTTTGATATGAGATCTTTTCATTTGAGAATATAAGATCCTACGAAATCCTAATTGGCAAATATATTTTCGTTATTTTTAGCATTGTTAATTTCAAAGAGACTGCATCCTGTTGTATTTGACATCGGAGTTTGTCATAGGCAATTACTACTGAGTTAAATAACCTTAGTATAAATATTAGTATAAAATAATGCTTTGAAGATTTCATAGCCCTGATTCCATACTGTTGCATAATTAAACTGTATTGCTTAAAATCCGCTTTCCTTTTAAATACAATTGTTATGAAATGTTGATATCCATTAAATAATAAAACGATTAAATGATCAAACGAGATGTGAATCATCATTACTTCATATTTTGTTAACTCAAATATGTCTTCATTTACTTCCGGCCAGTCTGAAGTAGAAGTCCCCCACGACCACCTTATCCGATATGCATACTTTAAATCCTCCTGCGACGATGTGTGTGACGTCTCTCGAGAGATCGTTTATATATCAATTTGTCCAACGCTCTCCTTCCTATGTTTGCAATATAGAACTTAGGTGTGAACGTAGTCGGTGTCCGGGAAGTAACCCAGGACAACACTGCAACGGTCTTCTTTTAAGTGTCTCGTATGAAATGTCAGTGTGATGTCTACGGCATAATACAGCAAAATTTAAGTCCTTAAGAGTAAATTTGAAAGTATACTTATCAAGGAATAATAAGTAATTCTTGGCCCGAAAAACTGATTAAAACCAGTATTCTGGCATTTTATAGTTTAAATAAAGATACTTGTCAGTGGCTTACGGTGAAAACATTTCAGCATATCACCTTTGGAAAAAATAAACTTAAATGATAAAATCTAATTCTTGCTTCACATGTGTACATTAGGTTGAATCAAAATAAGTTGCACTTTTAGAAAACAACTATAATGACGATTGTAACATCCTAAGTAAACGTTTCTTAATAAATCATAAGAGGTGATTAACGATTTGGTGCAATAGTTAGCAAGCTGGTCTCGATAGATCAGTTACGACTGAGTAGTGAGTACGACCCTCACAAGTTGCCTAATACTTATGGCCTTGTGGCACATCTAAGCTATTCTGATAAAATCACCACAACAGGTGATTAACAATGGCTTACGTATAGCAATATTTAACATAAAAGTTATTGGAAAACCAACCCCCGACAAAAGTTAATACTATGCGTATGGTGGGATATCCGGGGTATTATAAGTTTTTTTTTTTATCTTTTATGTGTCGTGTCCGTTCAGGACGTAGTCGACAATGGCCCTCTGTATTGTCCTGTCCCTTGTAGCCCTTACTTTTTATTCTTTTTGTTATTTCTCCCAAACCCTGTTCTAACATCCATTTACTCAAGCTTATCACGTATGTTACGTGCTGCTTTCCCCTGTCCCTCTTTCCATCTATCTGTCTTGTGAGTTTCGGGTTTTCTAAACCTTCTTTTCTCATTACGTGTTTCATAAATTTCAACTGCCACTTCCTGATGTTAATATGTTTTATTTTTTTCCATTTTCTCCAAAACCTCCGTGTTGTTCACATGTTTGGTCCAAGGTATCCTCAGCATCTTTCTGTAGAAACATTTTTCTGTTACTTCAAGTCAGTTCATCTTTGAGGAGATTGTCCAGTATTCGCTGCCATAGTGGAGGACACATATAGTACTCTTTTCATTGTCTCTGCCGAAATTTCACTGTAAAATTAGAATTCTTAAAAAGTACTATATGCACATTTATACGTCCAGTAGCTGCAACATATTCATGAATGTTTGTCGAAAGGCTCCCTGAAATTGTCAATAGGAAAAACACTGTAATGATCTATGGTGAGGCCTGGTCGCATATAGCAAGAATAACATAGAAAAAAATTGAGAATCGTTTAGTTTCTTCTACCTCATATTCATCTGACCTTGCACCAACTGCTTATTAACTTTTTCGATCGCTTTGATGGGGAAAAAAAAACTTTTTCTGATATAAAACAGATTGAAGAGTCTATCGAAAATTTTTTCTCATAAAAAGCATTACTCAACTTTACGGAACCTTACTCAAAATGTATCAAAGATTTATCTGATAATTAGCAACAAATCGCTTCAAATAATGATGACTATATAATTGCATAACATCTTATTATAATTTATTTTTTTACGGAACACTGTTGATAGGCAAAGTAAGAAATTATTTATAAATCGTCCTGATTTATCTCATTAAATTCACAGAACGTCATATATTTTTAAATCATTTCATGCAAAGAAGCATATCCACTAAGGTGGGCGGTAATAAATAATAATTAATTTAATAATAAACGTATTCTCTCGACTTCTCTTTCACACACACAAACACAGAGACACACAAATATGCACACAGACATACACACACTCATACAGATAAATACATATAACGAGGGCTGATCAAACTTTATTTTATTTATCGAGACTGGTGCTATAATAAAAACATATAACACATATCAATTCCGCATTTAATATACTTCAAAGTAGCCCCTTTCCGAAACCAACCACTTGATCCAACGCCGGTCCCAGAGCTCATTTTTGGGAATAGAGAACAGACGTCTCTTCAGATTCTCCTGGGTTTCCTCGATATCTTAAAATCTTCTTTCAAGTTGGATTTGATTTTGGAAAGGGGGGAAAGCCGCTATGGGTGAGATCTGTGGAATATAGTAGTTGTCGAACCAGGAGAATGTTGCAGTTGCCCTAAAACTGCTTCAGAAGCTGAGCTGAACTGACAGGTACATTGTCATGGTGGAGTTATCATGCAGCGAGTGCATGTAATCCTGTCCTTTTCCGATAAACAGTATTCCGTAAAAGCCGCAACGTGTCACGGTTGTACTCTTTTTTTGTTTTACTTTCTGACCAGCTGGTGCAAACCCATGATGAACAACCCCCCCACCCCCTGTAATAAAAAAAAACTGTCAAATGTGTCTTCATACTGCTTCAACTAATTCGTGTTTTCTTCGCCCTCGGAGAGTTTGGCGTCTTCCACTGTGAAGACTGAGCCCTGGTTTCGGGGTCATAGCCATAGCTCATACCTTTTATGACTGTTTCGAAAACTTTTTCTGCGGTATGGTGGGACTACCACACTCTACACAATTTCCTCTAAGAACTTCTAAACAACGTCAACAAGAATCTTAAACCTGAGCATGAGCGACAGAGTTCAAAGTCAATCTGTGCCAAGCGGCTTGTCTCTGCGTACTTTAACTCCGTTACTATAGCAAGTCTCGATACTTTTTGAGCAGACATTATATATATATATATATATATATATATATATATATATATATATATATATATTTATATATATATATATATATATATATATATATATATATATATATATATAATTATTTATATATTATATGCGCGGTACTTATTAGAAAGAGGGTGAGTTTGACGATCGCAAAAGCGTGAAACCCAGGGTCACAAACTCACATCAATCAACCAAATATATATATATATATATATATATATATATATATATATATATATATATATATATATAGGTCTCTGTGTGTGTGTGTGTGTGTGTGCGCGCGCTGTAGCCTTGCGAAGGTTACTGAACAGAATAATCACATGATAGTTGGTAATGAGCGATAATACTTAGGACACGAACAGCACATAAAATTCGTCAGCGGCGCGTAGAAGTAGTCAACTACAAGAAATAAGTCAAATGAATCCCACAATGAATCTTCAACTGGAGGATATTTAGTAACCGTCCCACGCGGTCTGATGTAGCACAGGACCGAATTTGGCGTCTTCCACTGCGAAGATTGAGCCCTGGTTTCGGGGTCATAACTATAGCCCATACGGTTCGTCACCTTTTATGATGGTTTCGAAAACTTTTTTTGCGGTGTGGTAAGACTACCACATTCTACACAATCTTCAACTGGAGGATATTTAGTAACCGCCCCACGCGGTCTGATGTGGCACAAGGCCGAATTTAATGTGGCGATGCGGGCCCGTATGCTCGGCCAAAAATTCCCCGTAGATCCCGTATAAAACGGGGTCGAGTAGCTGATTCACTACACGACATAGCCTCGCCTGGGGATTCTCTCTGCTCGGAGTCAGAGAGTTTGACCAGCTCAGCTGGAGACGAATCTCCGACTTAAGACCAACATACATTATTTACTATTGTATTTATGTGCATGGGGACATACTCATTATCGTCCGTAGGTATGCTACAACAATATATATATATATATATATATATATATATATATATATATATATATATATATATATATATATATATATATATATATATATATAATTAGATAATTAGTTAGGAATAATTCAATCAGACACGGCTTATTAAATTCAGCGGACAAGATCTGTCTATTTAATTTTTTTGTATTTTTCCAGTTTTCAAATAAGATTTTGCAGGCCTAAATCAGAGATCTTGACAACCTTTTTAGATCAAATTTTTAGGGGATAATTTTTTTACTGTATTGGTTATTATCAAGAACTAAATGTTGTTAATATCTTAAAGGTTTCTTCCTGGAAATTAATTTTGGTACGCTATTAAATATACATATATTCGGAAAATAACGTAATTATTATATAGATAAAAATAAAATACTGGCATTAGATAAATTATACTTACACACAGCAATGGCATTTTATAATATTTTAAGATACTTAAAAGGCGTATTTAATATTTAATACATTCGTCTGCTGATGCAGTCAATATTTGTGAGGCAGTTTTATACTAAATGACACTTATGCGATTCGCTTCGATTTAAACTGCAAATATATCAATGAAGAATAAACCAATAAAAATCGTAGAATATTTTAGATATGATATTGATAACATTTAATTGTCTAGACAGTAGAAAGTACACCAACAAAAACATCGCCTTTAGACAGTTTATCAGTAATTGTGATTTGAATATGAAACACCATATTCGAAATAGGAAGACAAGTACAATAATAACTTAAAGTTACAGATCTTGTTGGTTGAATATAATAAAACTTCTCTCTCTTACACACACGCGCGCGCCCCCACGCATACTATAACCTTTATCTTTTTGTGGGTATATGTGTCTGAGTATATATATCTTCTCTTTGAAGCAGTGAAATGAATATCTACAGGGTGTATCACAATTTTTTAAACGAAATGATCAGGCAAAAATCAAGGACCGCAAATAATGAAAATTACATTTATTAAAAGGGAAAAGAATAACATTGTAGGATATGGAACCATTTGCTTTCAAACCGGAACCAAAAATTTCAAGAGGATCCCTAGAATACATACTCCAGAATTCCGCCGTTTATTTGAAGGCACAGCTGAATGCACAATCTTCCTGGGTGATCGCTTGAATCTTGGCAGTAATAGCTGCCTAAAAATGCAGCAATTTTACGAGGGTTACCCTGCTAGATGTTGTCTTTGAGGAACCCTTAGAGGAAGAAATCTTGGTGGTTCAGGTCAGGCGAGTGAGGTACCCTTTCCACTTCTTCTTTGCGGCTGGTAAGACGCACCCTAAACTTTTCATGGAGACATGCCATAGTAACGTTAGCAGTGCGAGGTGGAGCACCATCCTGCTGGAAGCACTGTTCCTCTTCATCAACGTCCTCACGCTCCCCGAGCTCTCCCCACCTGAGAGGCCGCTGCTTTGTTTCAACAATTGTAAAACGCCCTGTACTTGCCGCGATATATTTCACTGTTTCTCTCTTTCTTCATATTCTCTCTCTTTAGATTATTTCTCTTTACACACACGCACACATACAGACACACGCACGCGCACACACAGACACACATATATATGTATGTATGTATATACTGATCTCATATATTCACTTGAAACAAGGAAAAGAAATAAGATATTATTAACACGTGTACATCAATTTTATAAAATATGCAAAAATTATGACTTTTAACAGACATATTGCAATTATTTTTCTTCATTCGTGTATAAATATCTTAGCATCGAGACTAAAAGAGTTGACTTAATTTAAAACGATAAAGGAACATATAATCAAAAATTTAATTAGCATATTATGAATTGCAGTTTAAATGTAATATACATATACAAAATTATAAATCTATAGAAAATTCAATAAAGTACTTACCTAATAAAATTTAATAAATATGTATGCAGCTCACTGTAAGAGGAACATAATTTAATGCATCATATACACATGGCTATATATTAAAAATATACATGAGGCAATGTAATCAATCTATAACTTCCCACCACTACCACTCCAGCAAAATGAAATAATGTGCTGTGGAAGAGCGTAATAAATACAGTAAGTAACAATAAAGTATCAGCTATTTTTATAAGCGTACGGACCAACAAAATTTTAAAATAGTTAAAATTCTTATCGACGCATACTTTTTTAGCGAGAAGAATATTTGACGCACATAAACAGAATTCATTATGGTGGCCTACATGCCGAAACTATTAAGTAGTACTCGAATTAAATCGATTCTCATGGTAATCGATGCCAATCGATTGGCATGGTAATCGATGACGTTTGTAACAAGATAGCAAGGATTAAACAAACATATAAACCTTATATTTACCAATATCCGTTAAGCTTCCATGGCTGCTGTCAGAATTTATTACCAAAGAAAGACAGTTGTGAAAACACAATCCACGGAGAATTTAATTCGCAATATAATTTCGTGGAAATCAGTTCTTGCAAATTCCTCAGAAAAGACCTGATCATTATATACGGACTCCCGACAATAGTTAGAACAGAACGCAATAGAACAGATATTGCAAAAAATTGCATTTCAAAGATGTAATTTAAAGAGAACACAGAAATACGCTATTAATTGCTCTGAAAAAAGGAGAGGTTTGATTGGTTGATTGATTTCGTTTTACGGTATATCAACACCTCAATTGGTTATTTAATGCCGACTAGATTTTTAGAATAGGTTCATATAAATAGAATATGTATTCTTTGTAAGAATTCTGTTTTATTGACGTATTTTTGTAAAGAGGATTTTTGCCGACAGTCAAATGTTTTGCTTGTAATATATTTTTTTCAAAAATGTATTTTCGAGAGTCAAATGTATTGCATGTAATATTTTTTTTAAAATAATGCATTTTCGAGAGTCAAATGTCTTGCTTGTAATATGTGTTTTTCAAAAATGTATTTTCAAGAGTCAAATGTCTTGCTTGTAATATATTTTTTTCAAAAATGTATTTTCGAGAGTCAAATGTATTGCTTGTATAATTTTTTTTTCAAAAATGCATTTTCAAATGTCTTGCTTGGAATATTTTTTTTTCAAAAATGCATTTTCGAGAGTCAAATGTCTTGCATGTAATATATTTTTTTCAAAGATGTATTTTCGAGAGTCAAATGTATTGCATGTAATATTTTTTTTTAAATAATGCATTTTCGAGAGTCAAATGTCTTGCTTGTAATATGTGTTTTTCAAAAATGTATTTTCAAGAGTCAAATGTCTTGCTTGTAAAATTTTTTTCAAAAATGCATTTTCGAGAGTCAAATGTATTGCTTGTAATATATTTTTTTCAAAAATGTATTTTCGTGAGTCAAATGTATTGCTTGAAATATATTTTTTTCAAAAATGTATTTTCGTGAGTCAAATGTATTGCTTGAAATATATTTTTTCAAAAATCTATTTTCGAGAGTAAAATGTCTTGCTTGTAATATTTCTTTTCAAAAATATATTTTCGAGAGTCAAATGTATTGTTTCTATTTTTTTTGCAAAAATCTATATTCAAGATTCAAATGTATTGTTTGTAATATTTTTTTTCAAAAATGTATTACTGCTATTATTATTATAAAAATCTACTTTTATACATTCATAGTGTTTTGACACCTGTTGGTGGTTAACTATTTACCCTTAACTGAGACCCTTTAACATGTGCTACTACCCCGAGTAAGGGTGGACCTGGGAGCAACCTCATTTAAGAGGTGGTTCCACGCTCTTCAAAACCTCCGGATCACAGTCCTTGCTGCCGGATATACTTTATCGTCATACCCAGGACGACAGACAACAGTGAACTCACAGTAACAGAAATAGAAATTTTACTTATATTTTTATTATAGCAACAACCTATCCAGCGCTTCCAACTATGGAAATTTATCATGCTTCAGTGAATGGCTTATTTTTATAGCAGAAATGTAATATATTTGTTTAATGTTTGCCAAATACGGAATGTTCACAGTGTAGTCTTTCTCAGCCTTAAAGAACAAGAATCAATATTCTTCGACGCTGATGCCAAACAATCTAAGCATGGAACGTTTTTGCATCTTTCCGTTTTGCAACAGTGGAGATTAAAATCAATGAAGAAAACGAAAGTTGTAAGATATGTAGATAGATTCAAAGAAATATTGGTGAGGAATATTAGTAACGCTTGATTTTCTCCTCAGATATTTTTGTTTGCCTTTGTTCGGAAAAAGAAATACATAAAAAAAAACTCATGACTTATTCTAAATTACATTTTAAAGCATCCTAAATTATTCTTTTTTAGAGATTAAAACTCTTGAAGCGGAATCACATGTTGATGTTGAATAAATATCTACATCTGTAGATATATTGCTGTGTAAACATATACACACGAGTATAGGTAGGCAGTTAAATATATTCTGATGCTTTCCCAGATAAATAAAAAAAAAATCTTATCAACAAAGAATACGCGCATGCGCATGCACGTGCTCATGACTAAATACAAAGTTAGCCCATGCGCATGCTCATGACTAAATGCAAAGATAGCTCATGCGCATGCTCATGACTAAATAAAAAGGTAGTCAAAAATGACTTTCAATTCTTCTTCTACTATCGGTTGTGCTCCGTCAATCTGCTATCCCTTGTAACTTAGTTAGTATATTAGTATATATATATATATATATATATATATATATATATATATATATATATATATATACATTATTTACATTATTCGGACTATTGTCCTCATCTTTGTCGCCATATTTATCACAGCGTTTCGGCCGTTGTACCTCCGGCCTTCTTCAGGTGGTTGGAATTTCGAACTGAACCCTTTATTTCGCTCACTGGGGTAGACTGTTCTAGTTCCACGTGCCATGTTTGATGGATGTCAGTTATCAGTTATCTACTGCTAATTTCCCTCTGAATGTTCTCCACTGCCTTAACCAGGTATTGAACTCACACTGTTTGGGTCTTGTCACTGAGCCAATCCCTATTGCAGAAGCTTGCTCGGGCGGATTTATGTTCATTCAATACACACAGAGCCCACCTGTGGTTTATACTGCAACTATGCTGAGTAGATCCTAGTTACAGTTTCTAGGAAAGAGCGTGTTATCTAGCGTGATCAACAATTTGAACAATGCCAGCACGCTCAAGCCCTCGACCACGATGACTTGTGACTTCGTGCTAGCACAGCTATTGACGGCATCCAAGGGTTCCGTCTACCCAATTTCACTCAAAAGCTTGGGCCAACCCGTGGTATGGTTTTCAGGCACTTTTCCATAGGTGCCGCACGCTGGGATCAACCCCTACAGTCCGATAACATCAGGAAGTCTTCTTTCTGACAAATCAATGGTGAGGTTCAAACCCAGGACATGGTCAGAATGCGAACGTTCTAACCCCTCGTGCCCATACACCTTTTAATAAGGTTTCTCTTTTCACTATCTCTCCTAGTCCTTGCTCTACCATCCAATAACAGGGGCTCGTTATATTGGGCTATGTAGCGTTGCAGACACCATAATCGTTTGCAGAGTGCAACTTCTTCTAATCGAACGCTTGAGGCTTATTACAAGGAGAACAATTCTTTGGCCAGTTCGTTACCCATGAAAGAAAACCATGAGACGAAATTGTAGCAGTCAGCAAATTTTATTCAGTTACAACTTCCCCGTAAAAACCGGCCGTATCCAAGCGAGGGAAAGTGAGGGGTACTGAGGAGAAGAACGGTCTAATCGGCGTGAGTCTTCGTTTCGCCTAGCGGGTGAGCGGATTCTCTGTTTTAGGCTGCCAGGGGCCACTGTCTTATGGAGAAAAATCTTTCTTTACCCCTGTAAGCTTTTGTATAAAGAAACACATTCGTCAAGTACTCAGGCTCTGTTGGCCTGGTTCTTAGTCCGCTCCACCCACCTGAACGTTTTTGTGAGGATCGGTTGACCTGGTTCTTGGGAGGTCTACTCCACTCAGCTGACTTGCTTTGTGAAGAAGATAATTGTGAAAACGATTTCTGTATCATCCTGCAGATGTGTCCTTAACAAAATATCTGCCGAAAACTGATATTGCTACAGTTACTCGCTGCTTTCCTATTCCCCTCTTTCTGTCAATATGTCCTGTGGGTGCAAGTTTTCTAAGCCCTCTTTGATTATTAGGCGTCCTATAATTTTCAATTCTGATTCTAAATATATTCGTCTTTTCTTCAACATTTTCCTTAAAACTTCCTCGTCACTCAAATGTTCAGTTCATGTTATTCTCAGCATCCTTCTGCATAATTACATTCCTGTTATCTCAAGAATCATATTGTACAACAGTCTTTTCCTTTTGCCGAACACAATCCCATGATCCTTAATACTTTGCTTAGCTTTTGGAAAGTATCTTTCGCTATTTAAATGCGCCTTCGGATTTCAGTGTCATATTCCGTTCACTTCAAAACAATTCCCAGATATTTCATTTTTTCTACTTGCATCATTTTACTATCTCCATTGGTAGTTCGCCTCTTCAGCTCTCCTTTTTGCTGACACGTATACATTTCTTTTTACTAGTGATAGTCCTTGCTTCTCACTTTACTATACTACATCACTAGGAATTTGAACAATTCCTTTTTGTTGCCTAATATCAAGACTGTGTCATCTGTATATATTTCGTTGTTCACGAATAATAAATCATTGCTGGATTTTTAGTTCTCTGAAGATTATTTACCTGTAAAGGTAGAATAAGTCCGGTAAGACGACACATCCTTGTCTTACGCACCATTTCTCTTTTTGCTCATTTACTGAATTCATTTTAAGTTACATTATTAATACGACTTTTGAAAATGAAATAAGTATTTCACATGTCTCTCTTGTTATGAAAGCTTGTTACATTTACCACTTTGCGTTTATGGTATATTTTTTAAAGGAACTTGAACTTAATTAAATAACTTTTATATATTTTTTATGATACCTAAGTCTATAAAAACACAATTGTTTTAATCATTTTCCCCCAAGCAAGGCAGAAATTTTCATTAGTACACAGCAGGTTTACAAAGAGCGACAGTGAGAAAAAAAACTGAAAATGGGGAGGATTGAGGAAAGGCAAAAAGATGTACGGGATTCAAGAAGATAAAAGATGGCGATTGCATTTAAGTTATTGATGGCGTTACATTTAAATTATTGAAGATTGTAGTTGTCAGGGAAGCAAATAAACAGAAAGGATTTTCACAGGCAGGAAGTGTGAGAAAAGCAACTTTTGGATTAGAAGTGGCAGTTGCATTTAGCTCTTTAAACAGTAAACGGGTGAGACCTCGATGTCAATCTAGTAGTACGAAAGACATCCTTGCAAATGACTGCTATTCGATTAGCATAACTTAAGATCAATCCTTCTCATCATCATCATCATCTGATCGTTCTGGAACGAACAATTCTGACAACATATTTCCAACCATTTTTGTCATCCGTATCTCATTCCATTTCTTCTTTCGGAGTCATCTATAAATTATTTGATGAAGCTTCCTGGTGATCTACATTTAATCATTCTCCATAATTGCTCTCCTGTCGTAAACCGATGCAGAAATATATTTTTTTATTTCTCTAGCATATCATTAAAACACTAAACGACACTCGCCGTCCATAGATGGTTAGTAATGTCTGTGATACTCCTATATACTTTTTCATTGGGTATGGTTTTTTTTTTTTTTTTTTTTTTTTACAACTGGTATTTGGCACTGTTCTCAATAAGTGATTGTACATACTATCTAGTTATTTTATTTTTTGCTGGTGATTTTGTTAATGTCTATCAGTTTGTCTGGTCAAGGGATTTGAGTGAGTTTTATTTTTCTAATGAATCAGCATCTTCTATAGCATAATCCTATTTTAACTACGCTGTATTTTTTTTGTATATGATATAAGTATATTTTTTTAGTTTGAGATGAAATTAATTAGATTTAATATAAAAAGTAACATAGACATATAACTTAACATTTTTATAACTTATATTCTATGACCTCATTAACTAACTAAGCACCACTAAATGTTTTGTACCGTTGACCTAAAGATTTGAAATTGCAGACATTTTTTTTTTTTTTTACATTTTTAACTTTCAGATGTAATTTATATTTTATGCTGTTGTTCATGTCATTTTAATTCTAAAATCTCTAGTTTTCTGTCAAGGATTCAAGAATGGTTTCAGATATAAAAGATAATCCATTTTATTTAGATTGTCACATTGACATTAGTAGTAGTAGTAGTAGTAGTAGTAGTAGTAATAATAATAATAATAATAATACAGACATCGTTCTTTTCTGTCAGTCACATGATTCTTAGCGATCAATTGTTCCTGACTTTCAATATGCAAAAGACTTATTGATTGAAGTTAATTGCTAATATAGATATCGAAACAAAATTACGAGTATATTTATTAAATGCTTTACTCTTCCAGGTATAATCGAGTAGTGTAGCGGATAACAGCAGGAAAAATGGAAACAGTGAACTGTGTCCAAATTACAGCTTGCTATATTGTGTTCAGTTTCGAATTAACGTCCTTGGGAGAGATATGGATACTTCTGTTCTCTCACGAGTGATGGAGTAATTAGCGGGGTATTTTAGCTCTCCAGCAACCAGCCTTGGAGAATGAAAATTTCAAACGCTGGAAAAAGGCAGTGGGAAAGCGCTCCACTTATTTAGGTATTTTACACATCTACAAATCTAAAATTCGTTCGCGCATTGAATACTGTTTCCTATCTGGTCTGGTGCCCCTACTGTTCATCTCGAGATTCTCGACAAAATCTAAAGAAGGATCCGCAACGTAATCAATCCTGATCTGGCATCTCGACTTCAGTCACTTGCTCGCAGACGTGATGTGGCTTCCCGCTATCTTTTCTACAAATATTTTCATGGCAACTGCTCTGATGATCCTTGATGCAAAAACTACATAAATTTAAGCGCGTTACTAGTCTAACATCACGGTCCCACTATTTTACCATTGAAATAGCTAAATATAACTGTCACTTCTTTTCTCGCACTTCCCGACAGTGGAATTCCCTTCCGTTTCCTTGCTTTCCTGGTAACTACGATCTTCTACAATTCAAATGCAACGCCTGTCGCCATCTTCTGTTGTCATAAACCTCATTCATCTTTTATTCTTTTCTCACTCTCCTATACACAGACTTTTCTCTCACCTTCACTCTCTGTAAACCATACGTACTAGTGGCACTCCCCACTTACTTGGTGTGAAATGCTTAGAAAAAAAGATATTTCAATTCATAGACAATAAAAATGAAATCTGTGGAGAGCAGTGAAGTTACATGATATTTAAATAAATCTTCCCGTTAAAAATATATTTTCCTAGAACCGAAAAAAGATTAGAGCTATGCAGTGGATGAGGTGATGCAGGGATAACAGTACCAAAAGTAAATTATTAAACGTAAAGATATCTAGTAAATGTTAAGACTAACCAAAAGAATTAAAAAAGCTATGTAATAGTCTTTTATGCGCTGTGCCTGTTCAGAAAATATGTGATCATCACTGTCCATGAATTCTCGTCCTTTGTATCTCTTACTAAGTTTGTGTGATGTCATCTCTCCTAGTCTCTGTTCTGCCGAACAATTACACAAGTTCGTTAGGTAGGGCATTCGCTGATTTTTTTGTCTCTTCCCGTGGTCATCAATAGGCTTAAATTCTCCAAACCTGCTTTTCTCATTATTTATCATTATTTATCCTATCCTGTTTCTTATTTTTAATTTTAATGCAAACTATAGATTATTTTTTAATGTAAAACATATATATATATATATATATATATATATACATCTTGATTATATTATATTCCTTTTCCAGCTATATATATATATATATATATATATATATATATATTCATGAATTATTCATACAAAAAACAAATACAAAGGTTAATGATTTAATTGGCGAGAAATCCATCGTCGCGAACAATTCAAATAATATACAAAAACCCCGAATCTGTTTATGAATGAAAAGATCCTTGTTTTTATAAATTCCTGCTGCATGAGTTCTTATTATTTTTACAAGCTTTCGTCTGTTCCTACAGACATGTCCTCAGGTATGGAATAGATTTTGTTCTTGTTTTTTCTCTCAGTAATAAGAGGACAACGAAAATATATGTACTGTTAGAAATGAGTTATTATTTTTGGAGCTAGCATGATATATATATATATATATATATATATATATATATATATATATATATATATATATATATATATATATATATATATTTTCCCACCAGATATGGGTTAATTAGTAATACTTGTATCAGTAAATCATTAGTCTCTAAAAAAATCATACAATCTAAAAATATTTCCTGGTTTAAAATAATCTGCAAAGGGTTGATAACCGCGCAAAAACGAATCAATCAATAAAATCATCTAGTTACATGTGCTATCCTTTTTAGTTGCTACTGCTGTTGGATGTCTTCAAGTGATGTGGATGTTGTTATTTGGTAAACAGATGGATCCATGCCTTTCCCGGTAACCTTAATGCAAAACCGGACGCAGCAAGCAAGGCTGGACTTTAAACTCGTCACGCCAAGTCAAATGCCCGCACTGACAGCTGGTACGCTTTCCATACAAATGCATTTGTTTCGTACGCCGGGATATAGAATGAATATAGAATTTAGAAAACACTTTTGTGTCAATCGTTCAGTTGGTGATAGCCGATATGCTTTAGAAATCAGAATGCGAAACATTGGCTTTGATACGGACCGCTGAGATATATACAACTCTTTCAACAACCAGGCAAAGTCGATTGTCTGTTAAACGATAATGCGTAATCAATAAAAGCGAATAAGAATATATCTTTTCGAAAAATAAAGTAAATGCAAATATGATAAAATGAATAAATTAAATTAGTGCAACGAGGAAGAATGCACTTGGTTTATTATTATAAACATCTGGAAGAAAATCGTTTCTGTTTAAAGATTTCAACTGACAAGTGTTTATGCAAGCGTGATTACAAATAGCAAATTTTTCATGATAAAGGAAAATTCCCTCATTCTGTTATATCCGAGTTCTATATCCTAGTAAATCATTTGCGAAATAATAAGGAGATAGCTTCATATTTTAAATAAATTCGCTATTAAGAACAAAAAAAGAAGCTGTTTTTCAGATTGAGAGAACCTTCTTAAACAGCATGAAACAGATCTATTCGCCGGAGGAATCAGCAATAAGCTTCTTCTTTTTATTATTCACCTGTTCTCTTATTTGCACTTTTTTATATTCCATTTTCTTTCTTTTCTATATAGCTTTCAGCTTTATTTCTTTGCATTTTTTTTTTTCTTTTTTTATATATATATATATATATATATATATATATATATATATATATATATATATATATATATATTTACTTTCCAGTTTGTTTAACTTTCTGGATTACTTTACTATCTTCTTCCTCTCTTTTTTTCGTCATACCCATGACGAAAAAAAATACATCCAGCAGCAAGGTCTTTGATCGGGTGGTGTTGAGCCAACTCATAATTACTGCTGTTCCCAGGTCCAAACTGAACCAAGGTAGTAGCACCTGTTAGGGTGCCAAACTATTGGCAAATATCTCTATATTTCTGAGTTGAGGTATTGTGATAATTTACATTATTACTGAACATAATAAAAGTTTCCATTCCAAATTTCAATCACCTGAAGAAGACCGGAGCGTACAACGGCCGAAACGTTATGAACATGACAATAAAAATGAGGACAACAGTCCTAACAATGGAAATAATATAAATTATGGGCAAATAGTTAACCCCAAAACATGAAAATATAAAAATACAGTAGAAAACATAGCAGTATTTCATTTTCATAGTAATATATATATATATATATATATATATATATATATATATATATATATATATATATATGTGTGTGTGTGTGTGTGTGTGTGTGTGTGTGCGTATGACGTCACAGGTTTTGTAAATGGACAAAGTCCGACAATTATTTTAAGACATTTTTATGTTTATACATTCTTTTTATAGATACAAATATTTAAGTGAATGCTCTGTTTATAATAAACAGTATTAAACAACATTTACCGGCCTGAATTTATTTAAATATTTGGATCTATAAAAAGAATGCATAAACATAAAAATGTCTTAAAATAATTGTCGGACTTTGTCCATTTCATAGTGTGTGACGTTATTTGTTTACATTTGGATGCGCTTTGAGCAGATATGAATGTACGTGAGAGAATCATAGAAGATTGAAGTTCAAATACAGTAAATTCTATAAGTATCAGCTGAATGAATGGCGAATGTTATCTGACAAGGAAATGGTTAATATTAGCATTTCTTTTCTTTCCATTTCTTATTTATTTTTTCCTTGTTTTAAATTTTCTTTTTTTCATTCAACTTTATTTATTTTTTTATAAAATAATTTCATTTTTTATCTTTTTAAAAATGTTTTCATTTTTATGACCAGTCTTTCCATAATTCATAATCTTTCATTCTCGATTTTTTCTTCTTTCTTTCTATATTATCCCTTTATTAATATTTCTTTACGTTATTTTTTAAATGTTTTTTTCAACGTTTCTTTGCTCTGCTTTTCTTCGTTTATAATTCCTTCTTTTTCTTCTTCTTTCCTGTTTGTTATTTGTATCATTAATGTGCAACAGTTGGAATATGAAATGATGTCACACGAAAATGATTCAATACCAGATGGAAATATTTTCATAGTGCCCTGAGTATGGGCGTTTGATCAGACCGAGTTTCATAAAAAGGGCCACTTATCCGTGCACTAGTAAGAATTCTCGATGGACGTACGTACCACAGGCGATAAATATACCCTTCTCTTTGCCTGTTCGCTTTATATCTTCCGAGATTTAATTGTGTTGTTGATTCTGCAACGATGACGTTTACTGATGTTTACAAGAACACATGAAGACGATTTGGACTCCTTTTTAATGAAATAGAAATAAAAATGTTAAATCAGCATTCTACACATAATATGCATCTTTTAACTACAGGAGAAAATATCTTTTTAATATTCAGGTGGTGTAATGCTTAGGGCTCGGAAAGAGATATCGATGAACCTATTTCGAATTCTAATGGAACTAGATATGTTCAATTTGGTGCAAATACTCTTAAGAGTATGAATCCATCCCTTATCTTCTAACTATGGATTTACTAGAGGAGACTGGCTTACACATTCTTTTTTGGCAACCAGCCTTAGAGAAAGACAACTGTGAATTCAAAACTGGTTTATTATGGAGATAGCAACTCCATCCCGTAAAAACATAATCACAGGAACCTCAGCAGCAGCACTTAGCGCGCTTTGATTTGGGGCGAGATATTCTACGAGATTTGGGTGAGTTTTTGTTTTCTGTTAAATCAGCATTCTCTACGCTATCATCCGAATTTAAATACGCTATATTTTTAATGCGATTTTTAGTTTTGGATGAAACTATTCAATTATATTAAATCATTAAAAAAAAATAATATTTATATATAACACTAGCAGCATGGCCCGGCGTTACACGTGCTTGATTCAAAAATCGTACGACTCATACAGCAATCGCTATCACTTGACTTTAAATATTTTTGCCCTTCCTTGCCTTTAAAGGAGTGCCCTTTGCCGTGCTGATGTTGCTATATGCCTTACTTCTTGCCTCTCATACTGCGAATTTTTTCTAAGCTCTATACTAAACATTAAATCTGTTACGAAAAAAGAACTAAACAAAATGAACACAAAACGATCAGCTTTAAAAAAGGACTCGTAACTGGAAAAACCGAAGGAAAAAAGAATGTTAAAAACAAATACTTTTTCACACCCAACCCAGTTCAGTAGAATCAGAATCAACGTTGAGTTTAAGCAAGCGAATGAGCCAATTGGAGTAAAGTGCCATGCAGATTTAAATTTTTCCCACTTCTGACGAATGCAGCTATCGATTTTTTTGCATGCTAGTTAACATTCGCGTCAGTCAACTGTTGGCTCTCACGCTGGCCAATAGAATCTCCCTGCCTATTCGTGGCAGTCAGCTCTAGGCTCTCACTGTCCAGTAGAAAATGGCCGCAAAATACATGAAAACTACCGTAGAAGCATGAAAAAATCGATTATTTCCACTATCGATGGGAGTTGGGAAATGCAAAGTCGGTCTTGGCATTCCCGCTAACTTGGAGCATGTGCATGTAAATTTTTGTGCAAATCTGTCGAAAATTGCGGCCGTGCATTCACACACACACACACACACACACACACACACACACACACACACACACACACACACATCCTGCCTTTTATAGATAGAGATACCAGTTTTCTAACTCATAACATATTTTATGAGCTCATTAACTACGCAGATGACACAGTGTTGATTTTCTACAGAAACTACAAACGGAAAACGTGAAAAACGACTAAACATCAGCTGCAAAAAGACAATGCCTGGTTGTTAGCAAATGAAATGATCTAACATGCGAAATTAATGAGTTCTGTTTCTTCTATATAACATATCCTTTCAGGATGTGAGCGATCATGGTTCTCCATAATTTACTCTCCTTTGTAGCTCCTAGTACGTTTGTTATCTCTACTTATCCATGTGCTGCCAACCATTTACGCTAATGTAGGCTATGCTCTGGTTTTATCCGATCCTCTTATCTTCAATCTGTCCTGCAAATGTACCATGCTCTTCAGGCCAGGTTTCCTCATATGTACCCGAAACATTTCTCTTACTGATTCGAATTATAAGCCTCCTTTTTTATTCTACTTTGCCTAAAACATTATCAACTCACGGCAATATCACGTTGAAACAGCAATTCTTGAACGATCACCGAAGTTAAGCAACGTCGTGTCTGTTCAGTACCTAGATGCAAGACCGTTCGAAAATACCAGCTTGGATATGGTGTGTGTGGGGGACGGGGGTAATGAATAATGGATCAGACATGTTAATCGGAGAGCGGAGTTCCAATTCCATTTGGGTTCGTTATACTCACATACGAGAAAATACCCTTGAGAAAGGTATGAATTTTCTTCTTCTCCCCAAGCTATGGGTTAATTATCTGGACTTGTATAATTAAATCATTATTATCTCCAAAAACTTTCTTACAATCTAAAAGTATTTTCTGACTTTAAATAACCTGCAAAGGGTTGATAAGCCGTAGAAAACGAATAAATCAATTAATAAAACTTTGTTTTTGCTCATATGTTCGGTTTATGGTATTCTCATTATCCTTCTGCAGAGCCACATTTCTCTTGCCTCGAATCTCTTCTTCATCTGTGAAGAGATTGTCCAGCATTAACTGACATATAGGAAAGCCGTAATTTACATTTCTCTCAACGTCGAGTTAAATCGATTTCATTCAGTTCCTAACGCTTTTTTATTGCTTTTCTATCGCTGTTGTTTTGAAATGTCCAATATATAGATTGTTTTAATTATTTCACCCCAAGCTAAACAATAAAGCAAGTAAAAAGCAAGGGGTTACTAAATGTAAAAGAATACTAGAAAAAAACATTAACGAGAGAGAACTATGAAAGTACATGGATTTAGGAGACGTTGGAGAGGAGAAATTTTTAGCAGAGATCGATTAAATGTAACAATTTCAATTGCTAAATGATGAGACCTAATTGCCAATCTAGTACTGCGTTTAAATTCGTAAACCGAGGTACCAAAGAAGAAACAGCTTCAGAGCAATTGCCATGAAAATATTTGTAGAAAAGGCAACGTGAAACTACGTTACGATGGTGGGAAATCATTGGATTTTATCAAGGTTCTATAAATACATAGCAGAAGCACCAAACCAGATGTAGCAGCATGGAAGAACAGTAGACTTATAAATGTGAAAATATAGATTCAGACGGGAATATTGTCTAGCGCGACAAAGTGAACCATCTTTCCTAACACCAGATCTAGCATTTGATTCAATATAAAATTTCTAATTCCTGTCAGTGGAAAGACAGGAGTCACTAGTTTATCATCAGCATAGATACAGAGTTGAACACTGATGACACCGGGAAGGTCGTTGATGAAAATTAGGAACAAGTAAATCCAAAAATAGAGACCCGAGGGACACCCGCTCTAAAGTAAAAAGATCTAGAAGGGTGGCCGTTATCTAACTTGGTCTTTCTTTTAAGTATTAATTTTATTGTATCTACGTAAATAATTATTCGAATTAATTAATCTTCAGTGTAATTGTTTTAAAATGAGTGGAACCTTAGAAAATGAGTAGAGAATCTACGGAAAAGAGTGGAATAGCAATACGGATTTAAGTACTGTTTATAAAGTAACATCGTACGAAAACGGAATCACAGAGTAATATTCCAGTTGTAACCGAAGGTTTTTTTTCCGAAATTCTAACCTTCTCAACATGGACCCGCCATGCCACTTACATTGTAGCAAAACATCCACATTCCCTCAGTGTTTCATTGGTGAGAAATCAATTCCACTCGAACAGATTCTTTCCGCGAAACCCTGCTCTGTGTAACCCGCTCCCAAGAAGATGTTTTCTCGATCACTACACACTTAACCGCTACCTTCTCTCCTATCCGTACAGATTGCCTCTCAACGTTATCTCTACCTTGAGTGGCTCTCGAGCCTTGTACATGGTAACGCTTACTGTTAAAAAAAACACTATTTCTTTCCTTACTACGCTTTTCCATCCTTGGGATGACGAAGAAACTACATTCGGCAGCATAGCTGCAGCTCGGGAGATTAGAGGTTTTGAGAAGTGTAGAACCAGATCTTAACTGCTCTTGTTCTCAAGTCCTCTGTGAACGGGATTGGTAGCATCTGTTAAGGTCCCGGTTATGGGTCACGAGTTAACCCCCGAATCTGGGTTCAATCACTATGAAAGTATAAAATTATATTTTTATTGTGAACATTGCCAGCAATGCATTTCCATAGTAAAAAAAAAATAAAAATACCAGCAATAATTATTTAAAAAAAAAAAAAATTTACATTGTTCAGACTGTTGTCCTCGTTCTTCATGCAATATTCACGATGTTTCGGCCATTGTACGCTCCGGCCTTCTTCAGGTAATTTGAATTTCGAACTGAACCATTTATTTTCTCCACGGGGGTAGATTGTTTTAGTTTCACGTTCCATCCTTCTTCCGAGTGTTTCAGTTATGTTCCTTTAATTCAACCCGCCAATAAATATGAGGGCAACTGTCCAAACAATGTAAATAGTGTAAATAATTACAATACCTCATCTCAGAACTATAGACGCAAACAAAATTACCAACAATGCATTTTTGAAAAAAAAAATGCCAACAAAAATGTTCGTAAAAAAACTTACTAATGCTCCCAAGAAAATTAAATTACGGCATTAAATGACCCATAAGGATGTTGACATGCCGCTAAAAAAAACCCCGAAAAAACAAGCATCTACTCTTTCTTCCAACATCAAATACCTGGAAAAAGTATATCGTCATTGTCAAAACACAATTATTGTCACAGAGCGGGTGTGCGATTAGAAGGAAACTCACTCTGGTTAAACAAACTTGCGTGCTTCGTAGGTAACAGACAAAAGTTCGCTATTTCTAAATACATCTCAACAATTTCTAATTAATCAGTAACATAATTTTAGAATATATATATATATATATATATATATATATATATATATAGGTAGAAATACGTATAATTAATCATCAAACTGTGGTTAACATAAAATTTAAAAAATAAAAAGATTGACAGAATCCACTGACTCAGAGGAAAAACAATATTTGATACAGCTCGTAATTTTAGTTGAATCTTGATCATAGATGTTCCTGCATTATGTTCTTATGAACCTGTAGATCGTATCGGTTATGTGCAAGGATTGCAAATTCAGCGTTCTGAGTTCACCTTCCAGCTGAGTCCGTAGTGTTCACTTTGCAGCAATGGCTGCAGTACTTCTCAACTCAAAATTTAGATTACAGAACAGAATAATTTGGGGTCTCTAGCCATGAGTATAGAGGAACAACAGTTCCGGATTCCAAGGCACCCAGCAATCATCCCTCTCTGTTTCAAAATAAGTTATAGCAATACAACAGATAATCAAGAAAATGAGTCTCTGGAGAGCCATTATTACAGTTTGAAAGGGCATTGAAATAATTTGATAAAGCGTTTCATATTTACCACTCAAATGCATTGATAAGAAAAGGGTGGTCGATTTTGTTTGGCGACATATCAACCACTATGAGTTATTTAGTACCGAAATTTAAATATTTTGTAGATAATTTTATATTTTCAGGGTAAAGGTATGTTTAGATATATAATTTGTAGATGATAAAATGTATTGTTATTTTTTTAGAAATATATTGCTGGTGATTTTACTGCAAAAGTTTATTGTCGGTAATTTTAATATAAAAAATGTATTGGCAATTTTACTATAAAAATATATTGCTGGTAACTTCACTACGAAAATGTATTGGCATTTTTTTATCTGAAAATGTATTGCTGATATATTTTTAATAAAAATGTACACATTAAAATTAAATATTTGATGTGTGAACGGTCTACATATTTTTTTTTTGCTTATCCAGAGGTTATAGAAGTATTAAAAGAACTACGTCTATAAGAACTATTGAAACGTAACCGGCCAATACATGGCATACGACAAAAGGAATAGCTAGAATAAGTTTAGATTATTTTTGCTTTAAATAACATAGTGTTACATCTCATTGCCTTTGAAATTGAACCTTTGCATACATTGGAAATAACTGCAATATTTAAATTGCTATAAATAGTTTACGAGATAAGTTTTCAAAGAATTATGCTAGTACGATTTTTTCAGCAAAGACATTGAGTGATTCAAAATAAAAAAAAATCATATGTCATGATGATAGTAGCCCTCCACAACTTCCTCTCTTTTATTTCGTATTGTTTTATTTCGTTTATTTGCTGTTTTCCCCTACTTCTTTAGCATTGACCAAGTGTTAAATTCTTTCTTTAATTTTTACTAATGTTCACCCAATGCAAGTCCAAAGAGACACTCAAGGTAGAGGATTACCAAATGACGATTTTGGATAAGCGTAAGAGGGGGAGGTAAGAAGGGTAGATTATAAAGTGCTGTCATACATATAACGGTTAAAGTGCCATACAGTCACATTCCACTGAAACGCTGGTTTCTGTACCATCACAGAAATTAATCAACGTCGGGCCTGCTCAGTACCTAGAATGGTGACCGCTTGGGCATACCTGGTACTATAAGCTTGGATGTGCAGATAGTGTAATGGATAATGGCTCGGAATTGTTAATCGGAGATCGGAGTTCCAATTCCAGTTTTGGTTCGTTGCATTCACTTACGCGCAAATTCAACCATTTTTGTCGGAATACTTGTATCACTAAACCATTATTATCTAAAAAAAAAAAAAAGAATTCTTACATTTAAAAAAAAATATTCTGGCTTTAAATGACCTGCAAGGGATTGATAAGCCGTAAAAAACGAATCCCTGAATCTTGAAGAGGTTAAAATTGTAGTAATCGGGAAAAAACCCAAGCGGGAGTCTGTTTCACAAAACAGCGGTTCTTCGGAAAAAGCCATCTGAGTGGAACTTTTCTTATTAATGAGATACGAAAGGAATGAGGATGATTCGAACCAGTGGTCCTGGCATGTCGGGTCTTATCTGCAAAGGCCAGGACTGGTGGAACTAAGGTATGTAGCTCGTCAGAAAATTTGCGTTACAGTAGCAAGATGCTTACTACGTTTCATCTCTGAGAACGGGGTTGTAAGATGGAAAATAACTAATCTCCCACAAAAGTCAGGTACACGCTTTTGAAGACTATCAAGACTTGCAAGAGATTACTGGACAGCTCCAACGCAGAAAAGGCCGCAATACTCTGTCATTATTGTCTCATCTGGCTCTTGTAAATATAGAGCAGCACTTGGGAAACATGAAGTCGACATTTTCGCCATTTAACGTGGAAAAAAATATCGTTATGTTTTGCGAAAAAATATAGAAGTCAACTGATGAATGAATTAAACCATTCAGACAGCCAAATTATTTTAAAAAAATACTGAGGGAAGTCCTGGATGATTTAAAAGACATAATGTCTCTTGATCTGAAGGGGGAGCTATCTGATAATACCTGTTTGAAACATCAATAAAAAGAAAGAGAATATTTATAGTAACAAAATAATGTTTTTTTCATTAATTTATATCATTTATAGTCGAGTTATTTTCCTCATCTTTCTTGCTTTTATCACAAAGATTTACCTATTGTGCCCTCTGACCTTCGTCAGATTTAGATCGATCTACAGGGAATTTTGAACTGAACTCTTTATTTAACTTACAAGGGTAGACTGCTGTGGGCAGTGGAACGTGAAGTCTAGATTAAATAAGATTAAATCAAGAATTCAGTTCAGAAATCCCTGCTGATCAATATACACATGAGGAAGGCCGTGGGGGCACAACGGTCAAATCATTGTGATAACAACAACAAAGGTGAGGACAATAGTTCGAAGCTGTCTTTTCTACAAATATTTTCATGGTAACTATTTTGACGATCTTTTTTCGCTGGTTTCCCGACCATTTTTTTTAAGCGTTTCACCCCAAAGCAAGGCGGGAAGCCACAAGGACGCAAGGGCTTACAGAGAGTTGGAGCGATAGCAAATAGGAGTGATAGAGAAAAGGATGAAGAGAAGGATAGGGGATAGATCAGGGCATCTGGAGACGTTGATCGACATTACATTTGAATAGTTGGAGATTATAGCTATCATAGAAACAGGAAAAGTGGAGAGAGTTCCAAAGGCGGGAAATGCGAGACATGAAGCTATTAGAGTAGAAGAGACGGCTACATTTAACAGTTTCGACAGTGAAAGGGTGAGAGTGAGGTGCTAGCCTAGTTGAAGTCTGAAAACCAGCGAAAGCAGCTCATCGGGGCAGTTACCGTGAAAGTATTTGTAAAAAAGACAGAGGAAGGCGACGGTACGTCTGTAAGAGATCGACTGCAGACGAGATGCCAGATCAGGGACAATTACACTGCATATCCGTCCCCGAATTTTATCAAGGACCTTGAGACAAACAGAAGGGGTCCCAGACCATATATGGCAGCAATACTCCATGCAAGGACGAATGGTTGATTTGTAGATTTGAAGGATCGACTCTGGCGAGAAAAATTTCCTGGCGCGGCACAGGGAGCCAACTTTCCTTGCGGTGGACGAAGCTATTGACTCAATGTATTTGTTCCATCTCAGGTCAGAAGTCAATGGGGTGGGGCAGGGGTGGTTCTCTGAGAATAGGGAAGATTGAAGAAAAGAACAGAAGATAAATGTAGTTTAAGAAGAAGTAAGATGGTGATTGATGTTGCATTTAAATTTTAGATGATTATATTTATCAAGGAAGTATGTCACCAGAATAAGATTACACAGGCGAGATGTACGAAAAAAGAAACTGTTGGAGCGGAAGGGGTGGTTGAATTTAGCTATTTTAATAGTAAAACGGTGGGACCTAAATTCCAATCTAGAAAAGGAGCTCCAATCGGTTGCGGACTGGGGCAGGAATTGGCTGGTTAACTTTAATGCCTCAAAAACAAAACTGCTCTCTATTCTCAGTCTTCTCTTTCACTTTCCTTCCCTCTACACCCCCACCCCTGCGTACTAGGGGTATTCCCGTCTTTCTTTGGGTGAAATGATTAAAAAATAAATACATAAAATAACTTTTATATGCCGGGATCCTTCAGGATATAGTAGACAATGGTCCTCCACATCTTCCTATCCCTTGTAGCTCTTAATAAGTTTAATCTTTTTGTTATTTCTCCCAAACCTCAAGCTCATCAAGTATTTTACACGCTGCTTTCCTCAGTCTCTCTTTCGCTCAATAGGTCCCGTGAGTATCAGATTTTCCAAGCCTTCCTTACTCATTACGTGCATCGGAAACTTCAACTGCCTCTTCCTGATGTTAAGTATAAGTTTCCTTTTTGTTTTCATTTTCTCTAAAACTTCATCCTTGCTCACATGTTTGGTCTATGTTATCCTCAGCATCTCTCTGTGGAACCGCATTTCTATTGCTTCAAGTCTCTTCATCTTTAAGGAAATTGTCTAGCATTCGCTGCCATATAGGGAGACAGATATCACTTACCAATTCAATACTCATTTCTAATGAAATTTTTCTGTCTCTTAATACGCTGCTTAGCTTTTGGAATGCATATTTGATCGTCCCAATATGTCTTTGGATCTTAGTTTCGCACATACCGGTCCTCTGTTAGAACACGTCCTGAATATTTAAATTCTTGGACTTAATTGATTTTATTATATTTGTAATATACATCTTGTACTCACCCTTTCGCTGATAACCATGCATTCAGTCTTTTTGCAGTTAGTCCTCTCTTCTCGCTTTCCTTTTACTACCTTCTTTAGGGTTTTTTTGTAGATTCCTTTCCGAAATCCGCATAAATTCAAACAGAAACTCTTCCATTTATTTAATGGGGAAAATCAAATAAAATGTTGATTATATCTCCCTTATTAAAAAGCTGATTCGTGTTGTTTGCTCATCCGCATTACCAAATCAGTATTTTCTTTTTTCTTTGCTCTCGAGCAGCAGATATTCTGTAAATCATTCTTTCGCGTCAACAGAATCCTTTCTATTGTATTCGGCAAACGTGAATTATTAGCGTTTCTCAAATAGAGAGAAATTCTTATGGCTCTTGTCCCGAGATTCATTCGAAGTGACCAGATGGCTTTATCAAATCGTCACAGCAATTCAGTTCTTCAAATAAAATAAAAAAAAAACGCATGAAACTAGCGATTTAAATGATCGAGGACAGAAAAATGTATTATTCTATTTACAAAGCAAATGCAGCTTACCATATAATTTTGTTGATCAGTGTGGCCCAATGGCGCTGTTGTTCGTCTTGCTAAATACTCCTCTTGGGACTAAACTGCGTTTTAATG
>CAHIKZ030003940.1:2535000-2547500 GCA_903632075.3 Acanthosepion pharaonis
TTGATGTTAAAAGATGAGAAAAATGCGCCATAGCTGTTTATATTTCTTTTATTTTTATTTTTGAAGATGATCATGTGAAACGATCAAAAGTACTTGGGAAATGCAAATAAAAGAAATTAAAACAGCTATGGCTCATTTCTCTGATCTTTTAACATTAATAAACTGAATGATAACCGTGAGTTTGAACAGGTTTTATTAAAATTAAAATGTCTGTAATTTATTCAATCAGATATATATATATATATATATATATATATATATATATATATATATATATATACAGACATATATATATACAGACATATATATATATATATATATATATATACAGACATATATATATATGTGTGTGTGTTTGTGTGCATATAATGACTGACCGCTTGCATTCAATTATGCCTGTCTTCTATTGCGCTTAGACAATCTTTCTTGCAGACACTTGCTCAGGCATATTTGTGGTTGTTCAACACCTCTGTTTCAATACATGTCATTTCTACTGCAACTATGTTGTGCAGAGATTGCCTACATTTTCTAAGAGATTTTCTAATATGATTTTCTTCATCTGGCATAATCTACAGAGTATGAACGAGGCCAGCGCGCTCAAAAGCTCGGTCACAACGTCTTGTGAATTTTTGTTAGCACAATCATTGACGAACAATTCCGTGTACCGAATCTCATAAAGAAGGGTCAAGCCGGGGTATCATAACTTCAATACATTTCCAATGGTGCCGCAAGCCTAGATCGTCTCCCCAGGCCAATTACATCAGGAAGTCACCTTAATGACAAGGGACATTAGATTCGAATACAGGCCTCACATTCAGAAAAGCATTTTGACCCTGTGGAACATTTTATATATATATATATATATATATATATATATATATATATATATATATATATATATATAGAGAGAAAGAGAGAGAGAGAGAGAGTTAGAGAGATAGATATGAACAAAATGAGATAGATATAAAGATAAACAAATCGATAAATATGCATAGACTCAAATATATATATATATATATATATATATATATATATATATATATATATATATATAGAGAGAGAGAGAGAGAGAGAGAGAGAGAAAGAGACATAGATAGATATATCGATAGATATATTGATAGATATGAACAGACTGAGAAAGAAAGATAAAAGATAGATAGGATATATATATATATATATATATATATATATATATATATATATATATATATATATAGAAAAAGAGAGTTAGAGAGAGAAACATATAGATAGATAGATAGATAGATAGATAGATAGATATAAATAGACTGAGATAGATAGATTGATAGATAGGTAGATAGATAGCTATGAAAAGGTTGACAATGACAGAATGATCGATATGAACATATTGATATAGATAGATACGCATAAACTGAAATAGATAGATAGATATGCGCAGAATGATATATATATATATATATATATATATATATAGATAGATAGATAGATAGATAGACATAATACGAAATAGACTGAAATGACAGAAAACAAAGGTGGTAGAAATATGTTGGAGGAAGATAATTTGAGAAACATCTTTAAAATAATTTAATAATGAAACGATTAAAGAGGTTTAAGTCAGTATTCGAGTAGAGATCGAGAGGAAAGAGAAATAAATAAAACCGTGTGGTAAAAGAAGGCGATTAAATTAGGAAGTTTCAACAAGAATGTAGCAACAGTTAATCCACGTCGTCGTCGTCGTCGTCGTCTTTATCTCGTATCCAAGAATTGAATTTCTTTTTTGCTGATCGCTTCTTTTATGAAGATGGCGCCGATGACTAAATTCGCCGCCATCATGCAGGGTCAGGTCTGCTCCCGTCCTCCATTCCCTATCGCTGTTTGGTTTTGCAAGATTTGTTTGGGGGTGAAACAGAATCAGAGTAAAAGAAAATGCCTATGGCGTGAATTTGTTTAAGGTGGACATCAACATGCCAGGAAATCAAACACGCACTTGATTTCATGACCTTCCGCTGCGGCACATAAGGAATGAGGCAGAAGCTCTCCCCAGATCCCGTATATACTATCCATCGCTAAAAGTGTGGAATAAATGGTCGAATCCTTGTATCGTTCTAGTAAATACTTGACTTCTCCTGTCGTGCTCTGGCTTTACAAGAGCCAGATCAGACCGAAAAAAAAAGAATATTTCTACCATAATTGGCTACGGGGTGCTCAATTTTCTTTTTCCAGTCTCGATAGATTTCAAAAGCTGCCTTATGGCGTGGTCTGCGACTCCTTTCCTACATACGAAACGTTGCAATCCTTCCGCTATTCCGTTGCTGTTTCCATGACAAATGTTCTGGCGGGCCACATTCCTTAGTTCCACCAACCCACACAGCTAACGCACACCACTCCGCATACACTGAGGCGAGCCACCGTCCGTATTCTATTAATGAAAAGCAAGTTCCACCCGAACAGCTACTTTGTGGAACCGATTCCTAAGAAGATGCCCTCCCGACTACTACAATTTTTTACTTGTTCAAGTCTAGGTTTAACCATTACCTCTTCCCTATATCCTACTAGATTGCGGCTCTTACCTCTTACTCTTAGCCTTAAAGCTCACAGAAAAAAATAATTCAGCAACCCTCAACCCCGTAATGTGTGAGCACTCGGTAAAATATAAATATTTACTGTAGGCGTTAGTGTAAAACGGTTAGCAGTAATTTTTCAGCATCGAATTGAAATTTCATTTCGAATGAAGAAATTTTTTTTTTTTTGCAAATTCTGATATGAAATTATATAATTACGATGATATTGACTGATATTTAGATGACAACGTAAAACAAAAAAGCAGCTATTAAATAAAATGGAAAGCGATGCTGGGTAAAGAATTGAGTTCAGAAATGTCTAAACTATCATCTGTATACGACCGTTTTCTCCGATCAGTGATTAAAAATGACTTCAAGCAAATGAATCCTATAATATCTATCCTTCAGCAATCCCTGTAGACTGGATCTGCAGAATATCAAACGAAGAACTTTATAAAAATGGCAAAAGCCCCATCACTTTGAGCCTTCCAACAGAAGCAACAGTAAAAATGGACATTTGTAATTAGAAGAAAACATAAATATATAATCAAGATGTTAACTTTTCACAATAACAAAAACAAAACAAAAAATTCCGAAGAAAACTCCTATCAATATAAAAAAAAATATGTCATAACATTTAGCGGACTTAAATAAATTTCAACTGAAAGTAGTATTGACTGGTTGGTCAGGCGATTCCCAATGTTTCCTGTATGGAAACGGATAATTTAGTATTAGCATAACCATTTGATTAGTTTCTACGGGTGCCGAATAAGTCGTTTGAAATTTTGTAAACGGACTTTATTCAATATAAAATATTAAAAAAAAAACACTTGGCAATAATTGCTTTCCTAATCTTATCGTCATTGAACGTATACAATTATTTTTATACAATTAATAATAGCGTAGTTATAGAGAAGGCGATTGCCTCCCTCAGCAGATTACAGGTCAATGGAATCCTTTCTCTTCGGGAATATATTTTCCTCAGATAATGAAACTCTGGATCGCTGTCCTCAATTTCGGAAAACCCAAGACTCCCAGTTTACCGTTCGTGGAATGTATACTCGCCTCTAAAATAGTAGATAAATCCGACCCGCTTCAATCTGGTGCCATAAACATGACTTCCCCAGAAACATAGAAGAATCACCATATTCTATGTAAGATCTTATTATAATAATGTTAAAATGTTCTTAAATATATATATATATATATAATATATATATATATATATATATATATATATATATTTGTGTATGTCTTAGTGGTATAAATGTCTCGCTTTCACTCAGTCCATGAAGTAAATTGTTATTATACCATGGATATAATAATGCCCATGAAGCGGGAAATATAAATGCGGGAATAAATTTCTCTTCCATAGCTTTCTCCTATCAAAATTGTAACGTAGATAATGAACGCGATTTAAACCACAGCAGAAATACTATTCAGTTATTTTACTGTCAGCAGATGCTCTCCAGGTACATAAAAGGAAAAAAATGAACTATAATGCCTGCAAATCTTAAAAATCCCCCATGATAAATCATATACGGCAAATATTTTAAAAGTCTCAATTTAGTGGTTGCTCACAGCATTTCTCCGCAAATTTTCAAAAACATATTACTGTAAGCGGATTCTCTTGTCTTATAGCAGTTTGAGTATAATGAATAAAGTCAAGGAAAGCCTTGCTTTGGAAGCTTTATCAATTACAATTTAATCATCTTGATTAGCAGTACAAATATAGAGCCAGGTCTGAGGTATTTTGTATGTTTCAGAAGTATCTATGTATTTAAAAAGAGTCATGTAAGGGGATATAATTATAACGGTTTTGTTATTACCACACTGTATCTTTTTCTATAATAAAAATAGACAGCAACGTAATTTAGTCATACCAGAACATTTCTCTCCAGAAGAGAAACCTATCATCTCCGAACAAATTGTCCAATGTAAATATATAACACATATCTATTGCCCTCTTTCTAATCTCTGTAGATTTGTTTAGCAATACAAAAGTATCCTGACAAACGAACTTAACAAAAATAATAATAAAAAAAAAACAAAAAAAAAAACAACATGACAAATCCTGGAAGAGTTCTGTATAAAAGAAAGGCAAAAAATAATTATTTCAATCTTGATGAAGTACTTGCTTCCCTGACAGTTATAGTCTTCAAATATTCAAATGTAATGTCAATCGACATCTTCTGATGCCTTGATTTTATTTCCCGTCCTTCTCTTTCCTCAATCACGTTTCTTTACTCTTGCTCCCACTCTTTGTAACTCACTTGCGTGCTCGTAGCACTCCCGCCTTCTATGGGCGAAATGTTCAAAAAAAAAAAACAAAAAAAAATTAAAGAATATATACTGAAGAATGTATGCTGAAGGCAAGAGAAGAGGAAAACAGGCAGTCGCCTACTTAACGCGTTTTTGTGAATGGGCGACAAGACCTAGGAATGAGAAAGGGTCAAAAGTTACTTAAAATAACCAAATACGGGAAGATGGAGAGAGTTATGATCACCCATGGCCAAAAAGGAGATGGCATACAAAAGAAATGATGAACAAAAAAAAAAAAAGTACCGGCTGGCATATTTCCATCCTAGCAATGAGAGCCATACAAATAGTTTAATTCCTATCAGCCTGTGTAATGTAGGTGATACAGTATTTATATATATATACGACAATGTTTTTAAATTTTTTGATCGTACCACGATGGAATTCACATCTATTAAACTTTGTATGCCTGTTAATCATAATAATGTATTCATGTATAAGGCTTTCTCAGTAATTTCCCTGGTTGTAAATGAGTTGAAATCGGGTCTGATGTACCAAAATTTTGCTTGTGTAACAATTGATAGTTAATAAGTTTATCTTAAGAAAGATAGTTAATAAGTTTATCTTAAGAGAAGTCTATCTCTTTATATCCGGTCTATTTTATATGCATTAACATAGGCTCTAATTTGGGACCAGAAAATCTCTCTTATATCCAGGGTTTCTCTTATATCCGGGTTTGGTCTATTTTATATAAATTAACTCAGGCTCTAATTTGGGACCAGAGGTTCTCTCTTATATCCTGGTTTCTCTTATATCCGGGTCTCTTATATCCGGGTTACACTGTATTACCATATTAGTAAAAGTAATTTCTTGAGAATACATTTCTTGGTATCAGGCCGGAAATGTGAGGCGTCAATCCGAGGTTCTATTCGTTAAATTAATAATTGTATGCCTTTATTAACTTCGCCAGTTTTCATTCACTTGTCCATCTTCTTAATACTGGCTCCTTTCTCGTTACTGATATTCCATATGAAAAGGACAGACAAGAAAAAACGCCGTTTCAATCACTAAATTCTAGCACGCGGAGGAAATATAGGAAACTAGAATTTTTGGCAACACGCCTTAGCGTGTTAAAATCCTTACAATATTTAGTATTAAGTTATCACTAACATTTTTGTCGAGATTTACAAACTCTACATTTCGTTCAGTTTTGGAAACAGAGGATTTTTGTAAATTTTCATTAAATTTTGTTGGAAAAATTAATTAAAATTTATTGTACGAAACTACGCACCCGAGAAAACCCAAAAATCAGTGCAATTTCTATAGATTAGAAATTTTTAGCAACACTGACGCGTGTTGTAATCGTCACAATATTTACTATTGTTGAAGTTATTGCAAAGATTTTTTTGTCGAAATTTACAAACTCTACGTTTCGTTCAATTTCGCAAATCAATCTATGAAATTCGAAGAAGCTGATTTGTTTGAAAAAATACTTTGACAAAAACCCTACTTCACAGTTTAATATTTTTTAAAAATTTAATTTAATTTTATAGGACTTGATGGTAACAGTAATTTTTAAGGAAAACTTATTTTTCCTTTTTAACAGCGAAGAATAAAGTATTAGGATTTCTCTCTCTTGAGCATGCAACATACAACTTGCCACGCGTAAATATTTGTTTCTGGAACCAAATTCCGATTTTTTGAAGTGTTTGGCCTTGTGATTTGTTTATTGTTCTTGCAAACGAAGGGTGAACTGGAAACTGGATTCTTGTATATATAGAAACTTGAAGAAAAGATTAAAAAAAAAACCCAAACGAAATTGCATTGTTTTAAAATTAGTATTTGTAATTTTAATCATTAAATTGTTTTTAAAATGATGGGTTTACTTTGTCTGTTAAATAACAAAACTTAATTTTTTCCCAAATAATTAATGAAAATTTATTTTATGAAGCTACATACCCAAATAAAACTATCTGTATTTTGTACCCGTTTAATTGTTTGCACATCTACATAAAATATTGTTTCGATCAATCAATGTAGGGCTATTTTAGTGGGTGTGAAAGACAGACTAACGGAAGTCACAGAATTTTATATGTAGGTATATACTGCCAGTTATAACTAAAATAATTTTTTTAATCGGTAATTTAAAACTTAAATTTAAAAATATTTATTGTCAACTTAGAGGGTGTCCTTAAAGTCTCTTTAAAATTTAAAAAATATATTACAAAAGTAATTGATGAGATATCTTAAGCAGATTGATTCTACATACTCAGTAATTATCAAAGTTCTTAATCACATTGCATTTCTGTATTACAAGTATCCTGTTGATGAAAGAGGTACTATTAAATGAACCCCTAACATTTGCTCAAGACATCGTTCACCAGATATCATTTCTCCGGACTTCTTTCTATGGAGTTATGTTAAAGATATTGTCTATCGAAGAAAGATACGGGACGTCATTGATCTAAAGGAAAAGATCACGGATGCCATTGACACTCTTGATAGGCTATGCTACGGCGAACATGGCAAGAAATCTAATACTGTCTTGATGTGCTTCGTGCACCTAATGATGCCATATAGAGATGTATTAAAATAGTTAAAAAATCTTCAATATCTACTCCTCATTTTGTAAGAATTTCCACATATTTGTCTGTTTACTTTTGCAATATTTTTAAATTGTAAAGAGACTTTATAAAACCCCTGTATTAATATAATGTTTGATGTGATGATCATTTTTTTGCGTTTTTTTTTCCTCAATAGCGCTATTGAAAAAGACGATACAGTAATGATCCAATCCGTTTTGTGTCGTGTTGAGGAAATCTCACTAGAAAGCCATTACGGAGTGATGATCAATTACAAAACTTCAACTTTAATCTTAGTTTGATCCACAGTTGCTGACATTGGACAGACTGGGATTACAAAATAACTGTTGGACTGTAGTGAGTTTGATCCTTATTGGGTGTGCCCAGTTACATTTTAGCATCCCGCTACCACCATTTTTTTTATCAACATCAATTTTTGTACAAAAAGTGGATCAGAGAGCTTATTCAGCTAAATGTATATTTTCAGAAAATCTCAACTTCTAATTGGTCACTTAATATTTAAGTCATGTTCGAATAACATCGACTTAGTTCTTGACCTGACGAAAAATAATTCCGCGAAAATCTTTCAAGCCTCTGTGAGCCTAACACGTGACCAAAGCTAGCAATAAATATGAAACGTCTTTCATCTTCGACAGTGAGCCGATCGAAATCCTTTGAATTTGTCACGCAGTTCCAGGCTTTACGTTTAAGATCCTTAACATAATTTCAGCCTGAAAGAAAACTTACTCACAGCAATATTTTATCACGAACAATCAACTCAAGTTTTCCACATTCAACTTGATACACGAATCTTTGTCATACGCTTTCATGCTCAGTTTGTTAAGAACCACTTACTCCAACTACAGAATATTCTCTTGGAACAAGTGAAAACAAATCAAAGAGCGACAATTCCGTAAACCTTACAGTAAGTCGTGAACAATATTTCTCTACTTTAAGTACAAACTGAACTGCTTATTTTTCATTAAATTACAATGATACCCAAACACACTTTCTCATTATTGTACAGACAGTTCAACAACTTATAATCTATCAAACCAGAACTTTGATAACTTTCAATCTCAACATAAAAGGACTTTTGAACTTTTTTAAACTACCTCTGTACACCAGTTGTTTGCAACTCTTGGTTATATAAATATTTCATTCATTGTTGTTCAAAAACTGTTGTATCTTATGTTTGTTCTTAGTCTATGTTTGTTGAATACTGAAATTTTAATGTGAGAGGAAATTGTTAATTTCATCACGCAGCCTAATTTACTCAACAATTTTTGATCCACATAATTTAATCAATTAACACAGCCTCCACAATACCAACATAAGTTGGATTATTTTTGTTTGGCAATATATCAGCCATTGTGGATTTTTTAATACCGTGACAAACATTTTTATTATTATTATTCAGATACTTGTCACTGTTATTGTGCTGATATATATATTAACAAACTAACATAGCCGGAATATCGAGGCTATATAAGTATTCCAATTAGGCGTCACCAATAGCACACACTTTATAATTAGAGAATCCTGATGTCGTGGATTCATGGATAAGAGCGTTCGCAGCTAAAGCGAGGACTAAGAAATTAAGAGACAACAAAGAAACCCTGGAAACGAAATGATAGAAGCACAAGAAAAAAAAAGGGTGGGGTGGGGCATAAAGTTCCTTTGTTGCAGGGAGATGTGGTGATATGTAGACTAACCAATTAACATAACCGGAATACACATGCTATATAATTACTCCTATCAGGATGAAAAAAAGCTACTACGCATGCGCATTGAGTAGTCATGGGTCCTTACCTATAACTACAGAATGAACGTTTCCTAACACTATGTATACTACACCTCTCAAGAGAGAGAGAGAGAGAGAGAGAGAGTGTCGAATCGAGCCGAGCTTCTCGGCTTGACGGTCGAACTGTCTGCCTCTGAGCAGAGAGGAACCCGGACGAGGCTCCGCCGAAGGGCAGAGTCTCGCTCGGGAGGTTGACCAACCCGATCCCGTTTATAAGGGTTCTACGGGCACTTTTTGGCCGAGCCTACGGGCTCGGGAAACCCACGTTAAACTCGGCCTTGTGCCACATGCAACCCTCGTGGTGGTGGTGGTGGTGGAGGCTAGATACCGAATCGAGTCGATCCGTTTCAGCTTGACGGTTGAACTCTCTGCCTCTGAGTAGAGAGGAACCCGGACGAGGCTCCGCCGAAGGGTAGAGCCTCGTTCGGGGAGGTTGACCAACCCGATTCTGTTTTTCCAGTTTCTACGGGCAGTTTCTACGGGCAGTTTCTACGGGCTCGGAAAACCCACGTAAAATTCGGCTTTGTGCCACATCTTTCCCTCGTGGGGTGGGGGGCAAGTAAATATCGAATCGAATCGAATCAAGCCGATAGTAGTTCACTCCAAACCAGACTGCCAGTCATACTAACACATTCCACATCTTGTATTATTATTTCGTGTAATATACATTCGTTATTTCTACTCTTGTGTTCGTGTTGTTCTTCCATGGTCCTAACCTGGACCATAACGTGTAGTAACACGAAAGAATTCATAAGAATTATATTTAAATTTTGCTCGTTTAAATCCCGTATACTTCAATAAGTCGTATGAGGCAACAACTCTTGACAGGCTGAGCAATGCTACCGTGGTTTCCTTAGCAAGTAAGTCTTTGGGGGATGGAGTCGCTAGCCGCATGACCAACCAGTTCTGAATACGAAGTTTCCTGCTCTTTGATAGATAACCAACTAAGGCTGAAGAGCCAGGATTGTCTTACTATTAAACCCATAGCTGAGAAGAAATGGAATCGATTCCTACGTTTCCCAAGAGTATTTGCGCGAAAAGGAAATTAACGAACTAGCAGAGAATTTGAACTCGACTCACTGATTACAATGTTCATATCACTAACATCCCACCATCTGCACATCCATATTTCGGGTTTAGCGTTTTACTCTTTTTAGATGTTAGTTTGTTAGATGTTAGCAGATGTTTCGTCGATTAGTTGTTAAAAGGTTTGATAATTTTATTTATTTTATGTATTGTATTAGATTACGTGGATTGGTGTTGTTGAAGAAATATATAAAAAAGTCAAGTTAGATAAAAAAATATGAGAATAGAAAAAATATACTGTGATAGGCAGTTTGTATGATTTCCCTGTTTTTATTTTACGTTTGAATTGTATATACGCGTTATATTACAAGTCATTTTTTATATACAGCATCGGAGAAATATAGCCATTACGATAGTTGATTTGATTTGAAACGAAAGCACTCACCCTATATAAAAAAAAAAACATCGTTATTATCTTCTAGTATAAAGTAATTATGCAATTTACTCTCTTGTTACCTCTCAGTGTTCTAACCGCTAAGATATATCTTTGGATTGTGCGTGAGTTAACAGTGACTGTGTTGCCATAGAAATATAACCCTGAAATGTTCAACAGTTCCCGCCAAAGCAAATAAATAATGGAGGAAAATAAGCCGACGATTCAATTGATAAGAAAGTCTTACATCTTCCGTTTGTTTTTTAAGGCTGTCCATTTCCTTGCAGCGTCGCTTTTATTAACTGGTTTTTATTTCAAGCCTGTTTCTATTTCCTGTTCTGCCGCGACAGAGACGTTTTAAATTGGTATAAATTTCATGTTGAATGTTATTCCTAGATTTCTTTTTTTTGTGTGTGTGTAGGTGATATTTTACTATATCTCTCTTACTTTCTTTTTTTCTATCTTTATTTTGTAACCGGTTCTTAACATATTGCTCAAATGTGTTTAAAAATGTTCTTTTTCTATGTCATGTTGTTAGAAACGTTTCAATGCGCAATTCGACGTGGTGTAATATTTAGCAAGCTTCTCTCGCTAGATCAATTACGACTGAGTAGTGACTTCGATTCTCACCGGGTGCTCCACACTATCGGCCTTGTACCACATCAAAGCTTGCGTAGTAAATTACTGCGACAAAAACCTTTCAGAAGCACTTCGACGTGTTTTAACGTTTATAAAGCGTGTCTCACTGGATCAATTACGACTGAATAGTGACTCTGATCCTCGCCGGGAGCTCCATACATTCGGCCTTGTGCCACAAATAAGCTAGGCTTAGTAAATCACTATAATTCCTCAATTTAGTAGTTTGACTTTGATCCTCATTGTGTGCTCCATAATTTTGGCCTTGTGCCACATGTTAGCTTGCGTAGTAAATTACTGCTACAAAAAACCTTTCAGAGGCACTTCGACTTGGTTTAGCGTTTAGAAAGCTCGTCTCACTCGATCAGTTACGACTAAATAATGGCTTTGATGCTCACCGTGTGCTCCATACTTTTGGCCTTGTGCCACATCTATGCTTGCTTAGTAAATTACTGCTACAAAAAACCTTTCAGAGGCACTTCGACTTGGTTTAGCGTTTAGAAAGCTTGTCTCACTCGATCAGTTACGACTATATAGTGGCTTTGATGCTCACCGTGTGCTCCATACTTTTGGCCTTGTGCCACATCTATGCTTGCTTAGTAAATTACTGCTACAAAAAACCTTTCAGAGGCACTTCGACGTGATTTAACGTTTATAAAGCTTGTCTCACACGATCAATTACGACTGAATAGTGACTCTGATCCTTGCCGAGTGCACCATACATTCGGCCTTGTGCCACAAGTAAACTATGCTTAGTAAATCACTATAATTCCTCAATTCGGTAGTGTGACCATTAGCAAGCTTGTTTTGCTTACTCAATTATCAGTGAGTTCACTGAGCGCGCCATATTTTAGGCCTTTTGTCACATCTAAGCTACGCCGAGTAAATCACTATGAGAAACGTTTCAGACATATTCGACGTGGTATGATTGGTAGCAGCTTGTCTCACTGGATTAATTACGACTGAATAATTAGTTCGATCATCATTGGCTTCCCTGTACTCTTGATCTTATACCACATCTAAGCTACGCTTTGTAAATTATTATTAGTAGCGCTTCGATGTAGTGCAAGTGATAGCAAGCTTGTCTCGTTTGATAAATTACAACTGAGTTGTGACTTCGATTCACACTGGGTGTTTCATACTTTAGCCTTTTTGCCGCATCTAAGCTTCGCTTAGTAAATCTCTATAAAGAATATTTCAATCGATTTTTCCACATGTAA
>CAHIKZ030003940.1:2552500-2558490 GCA_903632075.3 Acanthosepion pharaonis
AATATCTGTTCTTCCACTAATTAAATAGGTGAAGTCTTGAAATCTGTTTATATTTAGTCCTACCAGCCACCTCTCTGTTAAAATAAGCCGTCGTTATAACTATTATATTTTCTTTCATGTAACATTTGTTTCTGGGTGTTAATTCTTAATAGTTGTGCACAATTTCGTCTTAGTTCATAGCCCTTATCAAACAGGAACAATGAACCGTTTCGGCTGTCTTTTTTCCTAATCATGTTGTATTGCGATTTTACCAGTTTACAATAATATTTTTCGTTATTTCAGTATTTTTTAAAAATAAATTTCTTGTTTTAACATGTCTGATTCTATCAGCTGAATAAATGAATTCTCTGTGATTCAACCTCCAAAAATGCATATAGGAGTTATATGTTATATCAATTAGGTCAACGTTCATAAATAAAGATAGTAAGATAAAATGAAATTAACTTGAAAAGACAAAATTACAGGTTTATTTATATATGTTATAAGTAACTCAATACGTAATATATATATATATATATATATATATATATATATATATATATATATATATATCTTATGTCTTAAAATAATTGTCGGACTTTGTCCATTTCATAATGTGTGACGTCATTTGTTTACATTTGATACGCCATGAGCAGATATGAATGTACGTGGGAGATTCATGGAAGATTGAAGTTTAAATACATTAAATTCGACCTTGCTAACCCAACGCGCCTCTGTAGCCAAATCGGTAAAGGTATAGGATACAGTTTCGAATACTGTTGGAGGACGAATATTTTCTGTGAAAATTTCTCGGATATTGAGGCCGGTAAATTATGTTTAATACTGTTTATTATAAACGGAGCATTTACTTAAATATTTGTATCTATAAAAAGAATGTATAAAGAAAAAAATGTCTTAAAATAATTGTCGGACTTTGTCCATATATATTCCATTTTTAGCGGCTAAACTCATTTAAAAAACGACAGCATCATTTGCATTTTTGTGTTGAGAAAATTTCCGAAACTTCGCAAGTTATCTTTGGTCAGTTGTAACAATTATCGCAAGTGAAAATTATTTGTGTCCAATGTAAACAAACATAAGTGTTTGTCTTTGAAATTTTAAAACAATAGCAATCCCTTTAAAGATTAAAATCTGTCACCGCATCCTTATGTAGCTTTTTAAAATAATAATTCATATCGTTGCTATTGGGATATTAAATATTTAGTAGGAAACACATTTCTTTAATACATAAGTATTTTCATGATAATTATTCTGATTAACTTTCCTTAATTACTTCAAGCATAGTACCAAACTGGCAGTTAGAACCTATCTTCTTACTGATATACACCTATTCTATATTCTAATTTTTTCTTCTGTCGCCCTTCTCACTTCTGGAAATTTGTTCAGGTTTCCCAGCTTCTCTGCTTTCTTCAAAAAATTAAATTCAACTTCCATCACAGTTCGTTGAAGACCCAAGCAGAAATATACTTTGTATAATAGGTAATTCGAATTAGGCTGCCTAGGCCGGTCTCCGTTACCGAACTGGTAGACACCTACTTTAGCTGAAGAAGTATTTTCACTGATAAAAATGTGATGCAGTTTCAATTCCTGTCGGAGTTTGGGATTTTCTTTGTTAGGATTTCTGAATTTAGGCCGGTTATTATTAATTTTTCTGTTAAAAAGAATAATTTTAATAAACTGGGATTTACGAAGATGGATTAAATATCTCCATTCTTTTGAGTTGTGTCATTTTCATCATTTCGCAAATATCTCGTCTTCAAGCGTTTTTCTTATTTTTGTTTAAATTATCACGTCTTCCTGAAACCTCTTCTTTTATTTCCCTTTCTTCTCACCGAAATCTTCTCATTCATTATTACTCTTAGTAACCTTTGGGCATATATATATATATATATATATATATATATATATATGTGTGTGTGTGTGTGTGTGTGTGTGTGTGTGTGTGACGCGTTTCATGCATTAGGATTTCCACGAGCTAAATTTTTATGGTATTGCGGCTACAAATGCGCACGAACTAGGGATGCTGAGAATCTTTCTTTCCATCACTTTTCTTAGTATTTATCCCACACTATGGCAATAGAAGTCCTGCCAGGAATGGTGAAATGTTGTAGGAATTCGGATGTGGATGACCTCGAGATCAATGCACTCTCTGGACAGCTTCGTCTTAATGAATGTATTCTTTCTTTGACCAGAGGTCCAATTTTTTATGTCAAAATTGTAGTCAGTCCCATTAAATTGGGCAACCAACGCATTTGATGTATCTTTTTGTAAAATGTCTCATTTGCGTTCATATAATCTTTTATTAAGTTTCCGTTTCTTGAGGTTTCTCCTCTGTATGTTTTGTGACAATTATTACAGGCGAGTACATTCCTGCTTCAAGTTTTAGCTTATTGTTTTAACTAAGTATTTTATTGTTTTAGACGTAGTAGTAACACATTGTAGTCAGTCCCATTAAATTGGGCAACCAACGCATTTGATGTATCTTTTTGTAAAATGTCTCATTTGTGTTCATATAATCTTTTATTAAGTTTTCGTTTCTTGAGGTTTCTCCTCTGTATGTTTTGTGACAATTATTACAGGCGAGTACATTCCTGCTTCAAGTTTTAGCTTATTGTTTTAACTATGTATTTTATTGTTTTAGACGTAGTAGTAACACATTATATGATGATTTTAGATTCTTTCCAATTGTATATGTGTTACAGTTGGTAGATCACTATATATTTTGATTCACTGGGTTTGTCTGGAGGTTCCGCGTTGGTAATTTGGAATATTTTATGGGCCTTTTGATTCGCAGTGAATATAAAATAATTAAGGTACTGAAAAAACTTAAACGTGTTTTCACTGTATTTCTCCTCTTCATGTAAATAATGAGCGCTGAGAATTCTGGGTGCTCTTAATCACACTCTTATGATGAGAACAGAAATTTATGTGATCGTTTGTATTAGTTGATTTTAAACTGTTGTTAACGCATTATAACATGTTATCGAGGAAAGGTAAGGAAGTGAATTCTTACATTTCGTATGTAAATTATATTGTATGTTCGGCTTTGTTTAGTCTATCTACTCGGTCAGGTAAACCGTTATCACGAGAATATATTAATAGAACGTCATCAATATGTCGGAAGTATGTTGATTGTTTCCAAAATATTTGACCGAAACAATAAACTTACTTCCGATATACTGATGATGTTCTATTAATATATCCTCGTGATACTGATTTACCTGACCTAGAAGATAAACTAAATAAAGTCGAACATACACAAGAAGAGGCACACTTTTGCTCTAGTAGGACTTCTCAATTTACAAAGGTTTTTTTTTTATTATATTCACTGCTTAATAAAATAAAAAGGAACAATAGTGATGACCACTAAAAATATTTATAGCAATAAGAAATAATATCGGACAAAAACAAATCTTTTAAAATATTAATGTTTATATTTAGGATACAAAACAGAAGCTAGCATTTCCCTGAGGTAACAATGAGAAAGACGCTTTCTTTAAAATGTAATTCAAAGTCCGAAAGCTTAGCCTGTTCTCCATGGCCGAACTGGTAGAGATCTGCTGATAAAAATGTGAAGCAGGTTCGATTACTGTTGTTGGTTGGATTTTTTTGGTAGGTCTTCTGAAGTTAGACCGGTTATTATTAATTTTACTGTTTAATAAGATGAGATTTACAAAGATGGAATACATAACGCCATTCTAATATATATATATATATATATATATATATATATATATATATATTAAAGATCACTCTATTATCTTTTCCTGATGTTATTGGACTGGAGGGACGATCCGAGCGTGCCTGAAAAACAAGCCATTGAAATTGGGCAGACGGAACCCTTGGGTGACGTCGATAGCTAGTGCGAAGTCACAAGTCATCGTGACCGAGAGATTGACCTGGCCTTGTTGAAAATGTTGATCACGCTAGTTGAGTTTCTGTAACTCAGGACTGCTCAGCATAGTTGTAGTATAAACCAGAGATGGGCTCTGTGGATATTTAACAAACACAAATGTGCCTGAGCAAGCTAGCCGCCCTAGCAGTCGGGTATCCTCGAATGCGAGTGGTCAGTTATGCATTTACATTTATATATATATATATATATATATATATATATATATATATATATATATATATATATATAAGTGTTAGGGACCTTACCCATAAGAACATAATGGACTATTCCATACGTAATAAATACTGCGCCTCAAGAGGAAGCAGGAGTTCAGCTTGAAGTCGGGCGACCGGCTGACCGGCTGATCGGTTGAACTCTCTGCCTTTTGGCGGGGAGGAACCCGAACGAGGCTACGCCGAAGGGCGGAGTCTCTTTCGGGGAGGTAAACCGACCCTGAACCCGTGTATACGGATTCAAAGGGCATATTTTTGGCCGAGCCCACGGGGTCGGAGATCCCACGTTAAATCGGCCTTGTGCAACATGATGTCCTCGTGGTGGTGCTGGGGTGGGGTGACTAAATACAGTTCAGCCTGAAGTCGGGCGACCGGCTGATCGGCTGATTGGTTGAACTCTCTGCCCCCTCGAGTGGGGAGGAACCCGAACGAGGTTACGCCGAAGGGCGGAGTCTCATTCGGGGAGGTAAACCGACCCTGAACCCGTTTATACGGGTTCAAAGGGCATATTTTTGGCCGAGCCCACGGGCTTGGAGATCCTACGTTAAACCCGCTTTGTGCCACATGATGCCCTCGTGGAGTGGGGTGGCTAAATACTGTTCCGTCTGAAGTCTGAGTTCAGTCTGAAGTCTGGAATGAAGTTAGTCAGAGCGAGTCAGTCAGTCGAGTCAAAGGCAGTCCGAAACAGAGTCGCATTCAGACAATTTCTACTAAACCTGATTGTTCGTACTAACACTATTCTACCTCTCTGTATATATTCCTGTTTGTAATATATCTGTGTTATTCCATATCCGCCTTCGAGTTCTTCTTTATTGGTTCTCCCCGTGGTACAAGGAACCGGACCATAGCAATAAGTAAATGTATGCATAACTTGTAGCTCTTGTAACGTTTTCTTTTTAAAATTATCACTCCCTGTTCTGCCAACCATTTACACAAGCTTCTTATGCAAGTTCTATACTGTTTTCCTCTGCGTCTCTTGTCTTCAATATGTCCCGTGAGTGTGAGTTGTTTTTTAAAGCTTTGTCTCCTCGTGAAGAGCCCTAGAAATTTCAACTGTCTTTTCCTGATTCTACGTATAAGTGTGGTTTTTCTTCTTATTTCCCCTAAAATGTATTACAAATCAATACAAATTATTGTTAACTCGGTTGCTCGGTTTTATGTTGATTCTATTCAAAGGCGTTCAGTTACTCGCTTCCTGTCAATACCGATTAATCGAACAAAGCAAAATTACAATATTTGCGCTTAAACGAATTGCATATAGATACGGTCTAACTTTAAATATCTATATAATGAAATAAAGCATCTTGCTGCTTGAACAATCACCGAAGCTAAGCAACCTTTTCCAGTCTATCCAAGTCCTCCAACTCCAACTGGAATTATTGATGTCCTCATCCGCCACATGTTTGAGATTTCGATTTCAACGACCTCGTATTTTGACATTTTTTGAAGCCAAAAAAATTTCAAAAATTATTATTATTATTATTAATATTTTTATTACTATCATTATTGTTTCCTTTGATTTCTATTGTATACACATTTCCTTCCGGGTCCCAACCAGAGACCTAAACCAGAAATGGCTTGATTTATTATTATTATTATTATTATTATTATTATTATCTTTTTTCGTTTGCACTTTCTTCTTCATAAATATCCTATTTTCGTTTGCGCCTTCTCCTCACATATTATTATTATTGCATCTTTTCTCTCTCAAACCAAGCAAATCTCATGCCGTAATCTAATAGATACTGTAATCTATAATAAATGCACCTGGGTCCTGTTACTTTGTAACTTTTTGACACCAAAGAAACCTTCCTCAGAATTCTGTTTTTTTTTTTTTAAGCATCTCAGTTCGAATCAGATCC
>CAHIKZ030003941.1:0-27500 GCA_903632075.3 Acanthosepion pharaonis
CTTTCTTATTTTCATTCCTGTCTGCCTAACGCCATCTTTTTTCTCTGTTTTTCCTCATAAATTGTCGTTATAAAATTTTTCTTTCTTAATATTTTCTCTTTTTACATTTTACGTTTTCCCTCAAGTAGGGAAAACATAAAATGGAAACAGAAAATAACCGAAACCCATGGTTTCTTTCTTTCTTTCTTTCTTTCTTTCTTTCTTTCTTTATTGTGTTTTCCTGTCTTTCTTCTTTTCTTTCTTTCTTTCTTTCTTTTGTCTTTTTTTCCTATTTTTCTTTTTTTCTTTCTTTCTTTCTTTATTGCGTCTTCCTGTCTTTCTTATGTTCTTTCTTTCGTCTTTCTTTTCTCTTTCTTTCTTTCTTTCTCAGCTATAATAATAAAACCCTACTTTTCATCTATTTAGTAATACAGAAAGTATCAAATTCATAAGAGTTTTTGATGGGTATTTTTGCGCAAGAAAAAAACACTTTATTCCAGATTTGTAATAACTTAATACAGACATTGGTTAAGAAACCTGGTCTCTTCCTTCTCTTGCTTTATTTCTGTTGAAACTTGACTAATGCATGGAATAATAATGCAACACAAAATGTACTTAGAACAAAATGTATTGAAACAAGAATGTGTACACAATATTTACATATAGTCTTTTGTATATTCCTGGTAAGACCGTTCCTGGAGAATGGGTTGACTGAGTCGCAGTCGGGCAGAGTCTCTGGTTGAATCTCTTGATTCCTCCCCTCGTCTTCCCGGTACCAACCATATTTATATGGTCGGTACTCCACTATGCAAATTAGGTGGATCCTACCACAACAATTTCGCTCGCTTAATTCTTTGTTCCGTGTCTGAAATGTATGTTATACTAGTCTTATGCAACTACGAATCTCATATAGCTTCAGCGACCTGCTATTCTACCGTCCAGAGTGTTTAATTCCGAAATCCCTGATATATAACTCAGACTTTATTAAGTTCTTTTTACTCACACTACTTCTTTCTGTCTTACAAATTCTGTGACTATTAGAACAGGGGTTTTCTTTCTATATCCTCGAATTTTCTGAATTTTTAGCGAATATAAGACGAAAAATCGTTTTCTTTCTCCAAAAATAATCCTTCAAAAATTACTCTGAGTTAAATAACTGTGTTTCTAAGACTTCTATAGACTCTGGAGCAGAGCTTGCTTCTTTCATTGACACACTAGTCCATCTTAAATGAAATATCTATGAATATGAAAATCTGTTGTTTGGCACACCACTGCACTTATAGTCAGCTGATATCTTATTAAATGGAAAACAGTTGAACCTGTCACAAAAATGGATATGTAACATTTATTTTCGTACAATAGTTATCCTGATCGTGAAGTGGGCTTTACAAGTGGCCAACACAAAGAGAAGTCGCTGAATGAAGATAAATTACTTTTTTTAGACGAAGACATAGAGGACAAAGAGACATATTAGCTATAAAACTGACCACTATCCTCTGAAAAGACAGAGAGACGAAGCAGGCCTTCATAGAACGACAGGAACGGGAGGTCAGCCGTTAAACTGAGCATCCTATACCTGATCTCAACTTTGCTTCCTTATAGCAGTAGGTTACAACTCAAGTATAAAATCTGGTTTACTGCGAGAAATCGTCTTGATTTTTGACTCATGGAATCTTCCTAGTTCCTTGGTAGACCGGGCAACCTGCTAAGGAAATAATGGCATTCAAAATAGCCGGGTTGTTTTTGTTTGTTTATTGGCGTTTTATTTTTTTTAATGAAATCTAAATCTAAGTTGTTGGTCAGACTTCGTTCACCGTCGCCGGACACCCGTAATGCAACTCTGTTGGAATGGTAAATGACATCACACTTTAATGGAATGCATAATTTCTCATTCTACCCGCAGTTCATGTGCTAACTTTATATTCATACTGAAAATATAAACAAAGCCATTTCAATTAATATGTAGCAATAACAGTCTTACTAAATGGAAAACAGCGGGACCTGTCACAAAAATGGATTCAGGGATTTATTTTCCCTCCATGATTATTTGTAAATGAAAAGGACTTCACAAATACATAACAGGCGGCTGAAACAAAGAGGACTACTGAATGAAGATGAACTAGTTTTTTTGAAGACGAGAAAACAAAAAACAATGTTCTCTATAAGACAGTGAACACTACCCGCGAAAATCTCAGAGACTGATAGAGCCCACGGAGAACAAATGAAAGGAAAGACGCCCGTTAGACTGTTCACACGCCCCAATACCACTACCATTAACCTACGTCTTATCATGCCTTCGCTCGTTACAACTGAAGAATAAAATCTGGTTTACTGCAACAAATTGTCACAGTTTTCATTCGAGGGTAACAACCTGTCTGAAGAGTTATTTTTAAGCGGAAGTCTTTGACTAGAAGCAGCTGCACCTGAGAACGAACCTTGTGTCTGATCCGAGATAGTAAGCTCCATGCCGATGGCGCAGAAGAAATTAATTTAAAGAATTAATTTATGCAATGTCTATATTTATAAAAGAATTAAGCTATGATTTCAAATCAAAATAATGTTACACCATAAAAAACTCCTATTTGACAAATTATCCGCTGATAAATCCAAATAATAAATATCTATGAATATAAATTCTGATTCAAGTATGATATTAAATCACTGAAATGTTAAAATGTTTCTTTTTTTATATACTGTTTGACACACTAGTCCCCTGATGACCCAGAAATTAAATATATCTTTATTAATAAGAAGGAGTGTAAAACAAGGACGTGTTTTCTCACCAGATTTATTCAACATTTACGGTGAAGCAATCCTGAGATAATTAGAAGTCCTACCAGGATTTAGTATATTGGAGGCGACAGTCTTAAGAAAATTAACTATGCAGTTACACTATGTTGAAAGCACTCACAGAAAGAAGATTAGAGGAACACCTACAGAAGGTAGTAAAAGAAAAGGCGAAGAAAGGACTAACTATCAATTGTAAGTAGACAGAATATATAATTGTCAGAAAAGCAAGACCCCAATTTGTGAGCTACGAATTGAACAAATCCTTACAATGAATGCGATCAAGAGAGAATGGCTTGGATTCATTATTGGCAGCCCTGATTCTTAACATCATTAGATATGAAGAGGACATAGTCTTAAAAGCAGATACAGAAAGGAAACTACCACCGAAGGGAGTAAAAGAAAGTGTGAAGAAAGGACTAAAGATATAAAAAAGGACTAAGATACCAAAAAACAAAAATAACGAATTTTTGATAACATCAAATTGGGACCTCAGTTTTCTTAAAATATTTTTAATCATATTTTTATGAAGAGACTGACTCCATTTTGGCGTTGTTGTCGGGGTTAAAGAAACAGTGTTAGACAAAATGATTATTATTAATCCTCAAAAGGAAGAGCTCAAGTTGAGAGTTACGAATTGAAGAAATTCAACATTTACAATGAATCTGATCAACAGAGAATTGCCTAGATTCATTATTGGCAGCCCTAATTCTTAACATCATTAGATATGAAGATGACACAGTGTTGACATCAGATACAGAAAGGAAACAATTTGAACTCCCACAGAAGGAAGTACAGAAAGGGCTAAAGAAAATTGACTAAGACACCAAAATCAAATCAGAACAAAAATTTAAATATATACGAAGTTTTTTAGCAGACGACGGAAAATGCGACATCGAATTCAGAAGGCGAATTGGGATGGCGAAAGATGCCTTCCAAAAGCTAAGAAAACTACTTGAACTTTTAGAGAAGGGAGTAAAGGAAAGCGAGAAGAAAGGACTAAACATCAATTGCAAAAAAGACAGAATGCATGATTGTTAGGGAAAAAAGGCCCATGCAAATTACAAATTGGAGATACCAAAATCAAGCAAGTACAAAAAAATAAATATCTGTGTGATGTTTTAAAAGAGCACGAAAAGTACAACATCGAAATCCGAAGACGTATTGAGACAGCGAAAAATGCTTTCCAAAATCTAAGCAAAGTATTATTTCAAATGATTACCCCTTAATACGGAAGAAATCAGTGGGTCGTGGATTTCAGTACGACTGATGGTAGGAGAAGTTTCTGAGCCAAACGAAGTTTCTGAGTCACCACTCGACACGGTCAGAGATTCTGGAAAAAAGAAACAAAGAAAGAAAAGAACAAACACAAAAAGAAGGAAAGAAAGAAACAAACAAAATAGACATACGTACAGAGAACAAGCAAGCAAGAAAGAAAGAAAGAAAGTAAGAAAGAAAGAAAGCAACACGAGGAAATAGAAAGATATACATGTAGATCGAGAGACAGACAGACAAACGTAAAAAGGTATTCGAGAAAGAAAAAGAAGATAAACATACAACCATACAAAAAGAAAGAAAGAAAGAAAGAAAGAAGAGGGAATAGACATTGCGATATCAGTCATGCAGAAAGAAAGAAAGAAAGAAAAACACATGGTAAGCATGAGAGAAAGAAAAAAACAAGGCAACAAAAAGAAATAAAAAACGAAAACAAAAGACTGAAAAAACTAGCAATGAGGGAAATAATGAAAGAAAGAAAGACGAGAAAATAGACAGTTATATATACAGACAGAAAAAAGAAGAGGAAATAGACATAAATACAAACAGAAAGAAAGAAGAGGAAATAGTCATACATATATACAACTAGAAAGAAAAGAAATAGACCTACAGATATCAGAATGAAAGAAAAAGAGAAAAGAAAATAGAAAGAAAGAACGAATGAAACAAGAAGAAATAGTTATGCATATATGCTAACAGACAAGCAGAAAGAAAGAAAGAAACAAACAAAGAAAGAAAGAAAGAAAAAGAAAGAGACATCAGGCAAACAAAAACAAAGAAAGAAAGAGAGAAAGAAAGAACGAACGAAATAAAGAAAAAAAAGAAAAGTAAATACACAAATAAACAGAAATAAATAAATTTATAAAGAAAGAAAGAAAGAAAGAAAAAACAAAGAAACAACAAAGAAAGAAAGAATGAAAAGAAAAGTAAATACACATAAATAAACAGAAATAAATAAATGTATAAAAAAGAAATGAAGGAAGAACGAAAAGAAAATACACAAATACAAAGAAAGAAAGAAAGAAAGAAAGAAAGGAAGAAAGAACGGAATAAAGAAAAAAGGAAAATACACATAAATAGACAGAAATAAATAAATATATAAAGAAAGAAAGAAAGAAAGAAAGAAAGAAAGAAAGAAAGAAAATAAAAGGAAATACACATAAATACAAAGAAAGAAAGAAAGAAAGAAAGAAAGAAAGAAAGAAATTTATTCAAGGGAATCTATCCCGGTTCTAGTGTAAAAAATTAATCAACCAGAACCAAGAAAAAAATATTACCCAGACAGTACAAAAGAAAAAGGAATATTGGAAGAAAAAGTTACAATTATTTACCTTCTACGTCCGCCTGTTTTGGAATGATCGATATATTTCGAACGCAACATCCGGGTACGCAATTCCCAAATCTCGTTAAAACAAAACAAATAAGTTTTGGGATGTACCATGGAAAAGACTTCAAACTTCTTATAGACATCTTTTTATTTAGTAAGTAAACATTTACTGGATTTTTTGGGTATGCAAATGAACACATGTTCAATGCAGTCTAGCCAAGCTTATGATGAAGAGAACGAGGATATATATATATATATATATATATATATATATATATATATATATATGCGCACGAACGGGAGACGCTGGGAGTTTAACAATTTTGAATAAAAAACAATTTTTCATACAATCGAGACAATTTCATCTAGATTCTTTTTGCTTCCCTCACTTTTATCATTAAATATCGCCCAATGTGATAGCAGTAGATCTGCCAAGAAGGAACATATGTTGTAAGAACCCGGATGCAAATTTACTGTGGATGAACTAGCGATTAAACTTAGTGCCCACCGAAAATCGACTAATGTACTTCATAAATTTCTATTCCCATCATAACAACAAACTAAAATCCGGTTTAATAATTGGATTCTACTTAAGAGCATTCAAAATTTGCAGCCCTGAGTATTACCACAAAGCGGAGAAATATATGAAAATACATTCAAGATCCCTCAAGACCCTAACCATACCATATTCAATGCGAAACAACAGGCTCATATTTTTTTAAAAAAATAGTAAAGTGCCACCTCCTGACAAACCTAACGAATCAAAAAATATATATTCTTCTATATACTAACTCTATCATAACTCCAATGATAAAGAAATTATCTAAACTCAACATGAAATCTGTCACAACTATATCTAAATCAATCAAAGATTTAATCAATACAAAACAAAAAGAAATGAACCAAAACTTGAAGGAGGAATTTACTTTATCACATGCATGGATTGCCGAAAAGAATATATTGGCGAAACCTCAAGTATTTTAAATAAAATATTATAAGCCCTAAAAATTGACATTTAAAAAAAAACAACACACAAAACCCAATTTTGACATAAAAATGCTACTCTAATTAAAAGTGAAGATAATTTACGACGACGAAAATGTCTACAAATTGCTTTTATCGCTAATTTATCTATAGAAATTTTGCGTCCAGATTCTTACAACGTTTAATTATTCTTGGCAGATCTATAGTTATCACAATATTTAATGACAAAAATCTAAATGAATTTGACCAGATTATATGAAAAAAATTCTTTCTAAATATTAAAACTCCCATCGTTTCTCGTTCGTTCGCATGTGTAGTTAAAAGAACATAAATATCTAGAAGTCCGTTAAAAGAGAACGGACGCAGAAGATGACACAGAATATGTACGAAGGCGATAACAAAGAAAGGAAAATGCAACACCGACATCCGAATGTGCACTGGAATAGAGAAAAATGTCTTCCAAAAGCTAAACAAAGTATTAAAAAACAGGAAAATTTCTTTAGAAGCAAAGAAAAGACTACTGAAATATTATGTAATATTGGTCCTCTTATATAGCAATAAATGCTGGAAAATCTCCTCACAGATAAAGAAGTGACATAAGGCAACGGAAATCTGGTTCTACAGAAGGATAGTGAGAATACCATAGACTGAATATGTGAGCAATGACGAACTCTTAGGGAAAATCGAAACAAGAATGACACTTATAATTTGAATAAGAAAGAGAAAACTGAAATTTTTCGAACACATAATGAGGAAAGAGGGCTTGGAGAATTTTACACTCATGGAGCAATAGAGACCGTGGAATGCAGCGAATGAACTACCTGGGGATCTTGTTTAAATTGTTGGCAAAACAGGGATTAGGAGATATATCAAAAAGACAATTTTTTTTAAACAGCTACAAATGGCAGGGAGTTGTGGGAAAGCATGATCGCCTATCCCGTGAGGGCATAGGGCAAATAAAAGAGTAAGAATCACTTCAGAATTTAAACAATCGTAGATCTTGAAATTCAAGGTCTGCCTTGCAGAAATACCTCTGTTGTACCTCTCTTTCTCTCATTTGGATATATACTATGATATATATATATGTATAATATATATACGTATGAGGGTCAACAGATCAGTTTAGATAGGGAAACATTTATAAAGATATGGACCACCAGCACATGAGATTTGATTATAGTGGTGAAGGTTTTGAGCAGAACTATCCACACATTTTGATGGGCAGAATACAGAGATCTGGTGCCCTATGTGCCACAAAGTCCCCAAATGTGTTGTCCTTTTTCCTAGTTGCTAGATAATTTATATAGAACTCTGTCTGTCTTGCTATTTACCCATAGCTGGGTGGAGTCAAAAAATTCATACCTTTCCCAAGGGTAATTAGCACGTAAGTGAATGTAATGGATTCGACTGGTTTCGAATTATCACTCTCTTATTAAAACTATCTCAACATTTAAATTATTTTTACTTTAACGTGCCTATTATTTTATATATATATATATATATATATATATATATATATATATATATATATATATATATATATATATATATATATATATATATATATATATATATATATATATATATATATATATATATTTTAAAATAATAATTATATCTGCTCTACTTTGTATTGAGCACTCTTTTAAGAATAGTAATTGTTGGTTATTGGAATTCATTCCGTATATACCAATTATATATTTGTTTATATATATATATATATATATATATATATATATATATATAATTTAAATATATCTTATAGAAATCTTAGTTAAGAAACTATACTCGTTAGGAAAACCTTCGTTGTTTTGATTTGCAAATATTCAACCCAATACCAAAGGGGAAAAATGGTAGAAAAAAAAAAAGAAAGAACCAAGAACATGTACGTTATCCGAAAATAATCGTCCAGCATACGAGTTCAAGGCCCAAAGAAGTTTTTAAGCGGATCATCAGGGAATTATAGAATGACGATTTGCTTAGGTGAAATTTTAGGTTTGTCTAGCTCTCATTTTAATATATATATATATATATATATATATATATATATATATATATATATATATATATACATTTCCTATATATATATATATATATATATATATATATATATATATATATATATATATATATATATATATATATATATATATATATTTATATTATATTTTTGATTTGTTTTCATTAAGACATAGCTTATTTAAACAAGTTTTGTCTACTTATTTTCAATAGGATCCTCTCATATTGAGGGACAAGAGAGTAATTAGCAGGCGATTTCGTGTTCCTCACAACCTCCAATCTCCCGATCAGAGGCCTTGCTGTCGGATGTAACTCGATATGGGAAAGTTATTCCAATTTTCATATCATTTTAATTGTCACTGATAATTTTCTTTATATTCTTCGATTTTTTCCATCCCGCGTTCAGATATGAAATGATAAATAAAACTGATAATGTTTTGTGTTTTTCCTCTTTTTTTTTTTTTTGTCTCAGAATCTCGGCTTCATGCAGAGTCGATTTATTTGCTTGTCTTCGTTTTTTTTTTTAACAGAATAACAGAGTCGACTGTAAATTAAACGATATTTCGTGTAACTCTCAGTGAATTAAAACTGAATTTGAAGCTCTTTTTTTTTGCCTCGCACTTACATCTTTGTTATTTTTCTTCAGGTTCATGCACTTATGTTTCTTTAGCGGTAAAGACTTTAATTTCATCACAAATTAAAGTTTATCTTTTTTTCTGTCTTAAATCATTCAATGTGGCAGGCTGTAAAACTATTCGCCAAGTCGTAGCTGAAAGTGTGAATAAGTGCATATAGATACACATGCAAACACAAAAGACACAGACTCACGCGTACATATATAAATACACGTGGGGGGGTGAGGATAAAAAAATTGTTATATATATATGGACATATATAATTATAGACAACTATAATGGAAACATATATGGATTAGGAATATATATATATATATATATATCCATTACATTCACTTACGTGCTAATACCCTTGAGAAAGGTGTGAATCCTCTTCTTCTCCCTCTAGCTATGGGTAAATAACAGGACAGACTGGGTTCCATAGCCTTGGATGCCAACTGGTCTAGAAGGACAACTCTGAATTCAAAACCTGCGGAGGGTCGTTTGGGGACCTTGTGGCACTTAGTGCACCAGGTCTCTGTATTCGGCCCTTCAAAAAAGTGTGGATGGTCCTGCACGAAACCTTCACCACTATAATCAAATCTCATGTGCTGTTGTCGGGCTGTGTCGGTTTCCTGGGAACTGATCTGCTTGACCCTCATACGTCGAATTCGACGGGAGAGTCGAGTATATATATATATATATATATATATATATATATATAAATATATATAGTTGGAGAGGTATCCGTTTAATGAAATGAAATTAATGTCGATTGAGGAACATTTCAAAAGTAACAGGAACTTTCATTAAAAGAACACGGCGATAAAATGTCCGAAGTGGATATTTTAAAATTTTAATCAAGTTCTTTCGACTTTCCATCGTCAACTTTTAAGAACCATGTGGTAGTTTTAAACTTCTTTATCTGGATCTTGGTTTGAAATCAGGACGATGGACGTTTGAAATAATTATAAAACAAGTAACGGTTAATGGCCATTGAAAATAAGCTCATCAGTATGGTTAGAAATGCGATTTATTTATGTGTTGTAGTTTTTTTTTATACATCAGATGGAGACTCTCAAGTTGGGATCAGCACCTCCTATACACGTAAATTTCACTGACGTCTGAAAAGGAAATCTTTTGCCGCAAAAACAACATACTAGAAAACACTACTTTTTGACGTACAGTAACTGTTAATGAATAAATTTAACCAAAGACTCCAATGTTAAAATAAAACAGTGTTTAATTAAAATATAAATAAATATATAACAAGAACAAAAAGTAAAAGGTCAACCAAAGATAATTAACCATTTCAGTGAATCCTTGTTCTTGAAGGATCTGCTTAACGTCCGGTAATCCTTAATCAAAACCCGAAATCTGTCAATAATTCTCACTAATTGACTGGATAGTTACCCTCTGTCTAATCGACAAATCCAGTCAGTAAGCCTGACACCGCTATTTATACACCTGGTGGAAAATCTATATAAATAAGTTTAAGTATCACGCTTCAACATCTAGTGTCTTTTTATATGAAATAACCCTTTTTGAGATGACATCCAGGAGTCTATAACATTTTCTTTGGGTTCAATATTCAAATGTTCCGTTGCTGTTCTTTTTCTTTTATTTACTTTTTAAATCCAGGTTTTCAAAATTTAAATGGCCGTTAATAATCGATTGCCATCAAGACTGTAATGTTAAAATAAAAGTCTTTAATTTTAACCACAAACTTCAAACCCCTGTATCAAGAACAAAAGTAACTTTCAACCAAAGATAATTAACCATTTCAGTAAATAGTGACATTAGTGCATTGGCTGGAGCTTAACGTCAGGTAAATATATATCAAATGTGTGTGTGTTTATGTTAAATTTATATATATTATATATAATAATTACGCACATCATTTAAATCATTTTACATCAAGATACCATCTTTGTAGTGAAAAGTATATTATTCAATGTGAAGTGTTTATATTGCATAAAATAGATTAACAATTTTTTGATTTCTTTAAATTACTTTCATATTTTAATTTATATTCAGTGAACAAATATTTTTGTTAAATAATTTTTTAAATTTTGGTCGTCTTGTGAGGTGTTAGTTAAATTTATGGATTTACACAAAGTTTCGGCAGGTGACAAGTCATTGTCCTACAGGACTTTGTGACATAAAACAGCATTTCCAATGTTTGTATTTAATTTGGTTTATGATTTTCTTACTGAGATTCGAACGAATAAATCATTTAATAATTGATAGATTTGATATTATTTTTACATACATAATGGGATTTATGAGATAATTTGATTTAAGTTAGATGTTTTTTCGGTTCTTTCTTCGGATGATGAATCATTATTTTTAGGATCATTGAGCGATATTTATCGGTAAATTTTTATCTATTTTAAATTGCTGAATACGTTTTTCATCCTTTTAATAAATGGGTTTTGTCCATTCAGGAGAAATTATTTATTTGGCAATTTTTGAAAAATTGTTAACAATGTTTAGTCCCATTTAATATCTCAGTATATCTATCGTTCTTCGATCCATTTTCAAAATATTTAAACAATATTTAACTCATATTTCAATTTATTCTTTTTCAAGTAGATATCCTGTGAAACATGTTACCAACAATAAAATTTTGCAGTTATCTGATAATATTCAACAGTGTATTTAAGGATAAACACTTTTTTTTTATTAATAGTTTTGGAATGATAAATTATTTATTACACGATGAGTTTTTTTTTTTTTTAGTCTTGAATTTTTAGCAAAATTATTCTTAGAATATACAATTAATTATTTTCCTTTTCATTTTTAAGAAATTATCAATCCATACGCCATTTTATATTATATATGTGTGTATGTGTGTGTGTGTGTGTTTGTTTGTGTGTGTTAAAATAGTCATATTTTCTTAATTTTTTATTTATATTTTTGAATTATCATTTTTCATATCTATTTAAATCTATCGAATGATCTATCTAGAAACATCCATTCTTCTAGAAACTATCTAAAATTGTGATTTAATATTTTAACTGTAATCCCTAGATGGTTTTTTTACGATCATTGTTTAATAGTTGGATGATGAATTATGTTTTGATTGCTTTTTCATCCTGTTTTAATTAGGATGTATTTGTTACAATAGAATCAGTTAAAGTGTGTTTATTAAAAAATATATATATATATATATATTTTATATATATATATATTTATATATAAATTGATGTTTGTCGACAATGTTTTTAATTTAATTATCGTTGATTGGGGTTTGTTTAATGTTGCTAAGTTTCTCAAGAATAAACAATTGTTGATAAACAAGATTACTTTGCATCATCGATAACAGCTATTTTGTACATGTGGACATCTTTTATATTTCCTTAAAAATAAAGTATTATTAATAATAAAAAAAAAAATTTACGCCAGCATCATCGACTAATTATGGAAATGAAATTTTACAATTATTTTGGGTTTGGAAAATAAAACATGCCTATAATTATTGATAAAGATTTCTTTCAGTTTTGTTTTATATTCAGTTAAAGTTTAAAATAAAACTCATCCTTTATAATATATAAAAGTATAGCCAAAATTTGGAAAACATTCGGAATTTTTTTAATATTTTAATTGTTGAGAAGAAAAAAAATACGAACACATGGAAGAAAATTCGGGCAAAATTAAAAGAGTACCATTTTATATTAATAACAAACAGACGTTAAAATGGTAAATTTAATCAATACTAAGACCTAAAATATGGGAGTTTGTATTTGATATTCGGATAATATATGAATTCAGACAGATATAAATAATTTATGAGAAAAAGATGCGTGTGATTGACAATATAACATAACAATTTCTTTTATTAGGTATATTTGAACATTAATATTTTTGAGGATGAATTTTTTGAACGAACATAGGTTGCATTGGTTTAGATAGATAGATAGATAGATAGATAGTTTAGATGACAAAAGAGACAGACAAACCAGACATATAGTCATCTGTTTAATATCCCAGTAAAATAGATAGAGTACCGTGATATTTGTATATTGCTTATTGTTAAATTTCATTTTATGATGATAGAGATTGTTTTCCAGCTATAGATAGATGGAATGAAATAATAGATAGATAGATAGATGTTTAATGATAACCTGAAACTGAGATTTATACATAAATTTGAACATCGGACAGTTAATGCCTTTTAGATAGATTTAAGATTTTTTCTGTGTTAATAGATAGGTGTTAAGATAGATAGAATTTGTTTAAAATTAGATATGATAGATAAAATGTATAGATGAATAGGAATTTTCTAGAGCATAACTAAAGCTCAGTATTTTTGAAGAAGATTTTGTTGAGTAGATAAATAGAATGACTGAGATGTTTGTGGATTAAACTAGGAAAATCCTGATCTATGTTGATTTTGACATTACTGTTAAAATGGGTTGAAGATTAGATGTTTTCTATTCTTACGAGATAGATATTCTTATTAATGTTTAGAATGTATCCTAGTTTAAGATAGTTTCTTTTAAAAGTTCATCTATATTTAGTTTGATAGATCAAAAACAAATTTTGTTGATGGGTATATTTGAACAGTCTGTGATTGATAGATAGATTTGTTCAGGTTTTACAATTCCAGGATAGTTAGATTCTTTGTTAATGTATATATGATTATAAAACTCTTTAGATATAATGATGATAGCAAGAGATGGATAGATAGATAAAGTAGTGTCCAGAAAGATATCAAACTGAGTTGGTGTTATTTTGAACAGGCTCGATGATAGATGAAGAAGAATTTGAAAAGTTGTTAGATAGAAGATAGATAGATAGATAGATAGATTGGAAAGACGTTTTATAAATATGAGATCGTCTATGTTTTGTTTTTTTTTTTTTTAAGCATTACGAAGAGCAAGGCGTGAAGCCACTAGGATGCAGGGGTTGCAGAATATTTGGATAGAGCAGATAGGGAGTGATAGAGAAAGGATGAGGAGAGGGATAGATGGATAGATCAAATAAAACTGGAGATGTCGATTAACATTAGATTTGAATAGATGGAGATTATAGATAGATAAACAGATAGATAGATAGAAGGATTGAACAGGCGAGATAGATAGATATGATAAGATAGATAGATAGATAGATAGATGTGATAGACCAAACTGAGATAGGTAACAATACTTTGATCTACCACATATAGAAAAATGCCAACTGAAGTCAAACATAGATAGCTATAGATAGATAGATAGATTTAGATAGATAGATAGATAATCGTGATATAGGATATATTTTAACAGGCATAACGATAGATAGATAATCTGAACATAGATAGATAGATAGATAGATAGATAGATAGATAGATAGATCTGAACAGACATAGATAGATAGATAGATAGATAGATAGATAGATAGATAGATAGATAGATAGATAACAACCTGAGATAGCTATATTTGAACAGGCTGAGATAGATAGATAGATCTGAACAGAGATAGATAGATAGATAGATAGATAGATAGATAGATAGATAGATAGATAACAAACTGAGATAGGTATATTTGAACAGGCTGAGATAGATAGATAGATAGATAGATAGATAGATAGATAGATAGATAGATAGATAGATAGATAGATGAATAGAAATAGATAGATAGATAGATAGATCTGAACAGACATAGATAGATAGATAGATAGATGAACAAATAGATAGATAGATAATAGAATAGATAGATAGATAGATAGATAGATAGATAGATGAATAGATAGATGAATAACAAAGATAGATAGATAGATCTGAACAGACATAGATAGATAGATCTGAACAGACATAGATAGATAGATAGATAGATAGATAGATAGATAGATAGATAACAAACTGAGATAGGTATATTTGAACAGGCTGCGATAGATAGATAGATCTGAACAGACATAGATAGATAGATAGATAGATAGATAGATAGATAGATGGTATATCACTGACTATTAAAAGGGTTGTAGGTTGTAGGTATAAACGTCCCCCTTTAAACATCTCAATTTAGCAGTTGTCGTTTCATTATCTCTTATGCATAAAGTTTCCGATTTTTTCACTCCCTCTTTAAATTCGCAACACCTGCATCTTCAAATATGTCTACTTCATTAATCTACATTTCCTTTTAATTTTCATAAAAAAATATCCTTTTGCAAGATTTATAAAGATATTTTTTTCAATGTTCTTGGATCTCTGTTCATTTTTTGTGACGTACGGTGGCCATTAATAATTAAGTATAACTCAAGACTTCAATGTTAAGATAAAACTGTATTTAACTACAATAATAAATACTTAACAAGAACAAAGAAGTAAAATTCAACCGAAGATAATTAACTCTTTCAGTGAATACCTTGTTCGTAGCGCAGTTCGGCTTAACGTCGGGTAAATATTTAGCCAAAACCCTTTGGATACGCATTGAGCAGATATGAATGTACGAAAGAAAATCATGGAGAATTGTCTTTCAAAACAGTAAAATCGGCCTTGCTAATCGAACGTTCCTCTGTGGCCCAATCGGTAAAAGCACGTCAGGCTATATGACGGTTCCGTGTAGGATACAGGTTCGATTCCTGTCGGAGGACGCATATTTTCTATGAAAATTTTTCGGAATATATATATATATAGTAAAGGTAATAAATTCGTTGGTATATAATCCAAGTGGATCTTAGTAATATAAAATATTAAAACTGATCCACATAAAGAGATCAGTGTATTTATCATAACAGTGCCAATAAATAGTATTACACAACAAAATCTAAAATTACCACATACGGGTGGGGGGGAGTTAGATCTATTTCAAAACCTTTTCAGTCTTATTCAACTCCAGTGTATAGACTGAGTTCGTGTCGGAATTAGAAATTTAACTGTGACAGCCATCGAAAAATCGATACATAATTTATCCATTTCAATGTTTCAGTCAGACGAAATGCACGAGTTAGCGATGAGGGGAGGGTGGTAGTCATTAGTCCTAAAGTGAAGAGGTTTTATAAAATTAAACTCGGATATTAACCATATGACATTAAATTGGGGTTATTTGAAAAATGAAGTGTTAATTTGAAAGTAAAAAAGAACCGTAAAAAGTTTTATTTGTTTTTATAAAATATATATATATATATATATATATATATATATATATATATATATATATATATATATAAGTTTAATTTTTTACTTAAAAGTATTCTTCGAAGATAAATTATACTTAAAATAAAATATGTTTAAAGAATTAAAAATAAGTTATATTTAGATAATTTATATTAAATGTAAAAAAGAATATATTTAAAAATAATTATATTAAAAATGAGGTAATTTTAGATTTCATTTTTAATGCGATATATATATATATATATATATATATATATATATATATATATATATATATATATAGTATTATATAAGTTATAACTGTTTTTGGTGCCAAAAAATTGCTGGTTTTTTTTTATGTAGTATACTGGTGGGAAAGCATTTCATACAGGCAGATTTTTTGTTTTTTGTTCTAACGTGCGTTAATAGAATTAATGTGGAGAAACTTATCACTTATGTGAATAGCGTTGATTCAATCATGTCGATAGATAGATAGATAGATAGATAGATAGATAGATAGATAGATAGATATGAACAACTTGAAAAAGTTAAAGACAGACTGATATATGGATAGATAGTTATGAACATCTTGAGATCGATAGATAGATAGATATGAACAGACTGTGATAGATAGATAGATAGATAGATAGATAGATAGATAGATAGATAGATAGATAGATAAATAGATAAATAGATCATGAATAAATTAAAAAATAGATATGAAAATATGAAAAATAAAATATAGATAAATAAATACACAAAAAATATATATATATATATATATATATATATATATATATATATATATATATATATATATATATATATATATATTAATCAGTAATGAATCAATAAAATTTAATAAATTGATTGATGACCAGTGGGTATTATTTTGTCATATACAAACCAAATCGTTTCCAATTTCGAAATCATTTTCGATTTTGCCAGACGGCACCATGAATCATGTCCATTTAAATGTCGTCAAAGATCCTGATTTTCTCAGAATTCTTTGCTTCTTTTCCCGTCTAATTTCTTTCTGACAAAGAACATCTAATTTAATCAGTTTCCAAATTGAAATGACAGCTTCAAGACTTCACCTACAAATGCAATTTCGTCCCAAGAAATGAGAAAGACATTTCCTATATTTTAGAAGTCTTAGTTTTTAGTTTTTTTCTTCAGACGCATGTGAACAGTTTGGTTGGAGATCAAGTGACGAAGAATATCCATATATCGAAAATAATTCCAGTACCATTTCTATAACAGATGATTAAAATTACATCTCTATACAAGATGACTTCCAAAGAAGTTTCTCTGTGGTACATAATTTCAAATTCAGTCTATTACAGTTAAGGATTTATCGTTCAATCAACCTTGTAGTAAATGATTTCCAATGAAGTTCTATATTAAATGATTTGCTGCGCAATCGTATTGCAAATTATATTCAACATGGCGGTAAAGTAAATGATTTCCTATGTAACACAAAAAAGAATCTCATAGACAACAATTTATCAAATGTATAAAATTCATCTTCATATATTTTATAGAAATAAATTCAACCAGAAAATTGAACAGGAGACTTATTAAAAAGAAAAAGTATCTTACTTAGACGGAAACATAAGAAGATTAAAATTCTAGTGATACACACACACACACACACACACACACATATATATATATATATATATATATATATATATATATATATATATATATATATATATATATGAAGAAATATAGTTTTAAGATGTGCTATATTAAAGGGAAAATGCGAACAATTTTTGTTATGAAAATGCATTCGCCAATTTTTCTACTATATATGCATGCCAATAATTTCCCCATGAAAACCATTGACCAATGATTGTTCCTGTGAAAATGCATTATCCAGTGATTTTTACTATGAAAATGCATAGGCCAACGATTTTTACTATGAAATGCATTGACCAACGATTTTTACAATGAAAATGCACTGGTCAATGATTTTTACTATGAGAATGTATTGGACAATGATTTTTACTATGAAAATGCATTGGTCAATGATTTTTACTATGAAAATGCATTGGTCAATGATTTTACTATGAAAACGCATTGGTCAATGATTTTTACTATGAAAATGCATAGGCCAATGATTTTTACTATGAAAATGCACTGGCCAATGATTTTTACTATGTAAATGCCTTGCCATTAATTTTTATTGTGTAAATTTATTGGCCAAAAATATTTATTAGGAAAATGCAGTGGCCAATGATTATTATTATGGAATTGCATTGGAAAATGATTTTGGCTCTGAAAATTAATTGACCAATGATTTTTTCTATGAAAATGCATTGCCAATGACTTTTACTATAAAAATGCTTTGCCAATGATTTTTACCATGAAAATGCATTGGCCAATAATTTTTACCATGAAAATGCACTGAAAATGTTTTAACTATGAAAATGCATTGCCAATGATTTTTACTATGAAAATCAATTGCCCAATAACTTTTCCTATGAAAATGCATTGGAAATTATTTTTACAGTGAAAATGCATTGGCCAATGATTTTTACTATGAAAATGCATTGCCAATGATTTTTACCATGAATAAGTATTGGCCAATAACTTTTTTCATTAAAATGCGTTGGAAATGATTTTACTATGAAAATGCATTTTAACTGACGTCATTTCAATATGTATATATCAAGTTATTACTAGTTTAATTTTGTTATGAGCCGTCCTGCGAGCCTCCAACACTGAAGTGGTAGTGAAATATTATCACAAGCCGAAGCGCCATCCACAATATCAGAAACTGTCCATTTTTTTTTAAAGTATTTTATGCGTTGAACGATAAGTGCCGAGATTGCTTCAACCTTCTAATCACATTCTGACGTCATCAGTAAACACATAATATTAAGAATAGAAGTAAAATAAACTAAACTCTCGGACTTCTTGGTCCAGACCGAGCACTCCATTCTTATCTAGTTGTCGTGAACAAGTACAATGCATTTTAGCGTTGTCCATAAAGAACAAGGTGGGCGGAGAACATCCATTGAGAGGAGAAAAAATTAGACGCACTTACAAATATGCACTTAAGTACTCTCCAAAGATCGATTTATATATTTTTATTAATTCCATTAGTATCGATTTTTGCCGGCACTAAGTTATTTTCCATTTTATTTTTCCTCATTTTTTTCTGGTTGTCTCCTGCAATGGAGAGGAACGTGCGATCTCTCGATTATTGATAAAATGAAGGAGTTATCGTTCTTTAGTTTTTCAAGTTGAGTTTTATTGACTCATTTTAAAGTTCATTTCCACAGATATGCTTCGTTACAGAATATACATTATGACTACTTATTTATTTTTCACCAATCTCATTATCCTCATGTTATCAGCAATTGCAACAGCCTGCATTTTGAAAACTTAATTATGTAGAAAGTCGAGGAGGTTCTTTTAAATCAAATATGTGGTGCAGTTCATTTTATATTACAATGAATCATTCATACAAAAAGTAGATTAGTAAAGTTAATTTAATGAAATGGCAAAAACTCTTCACAAACAAAATAAAATTTTTATACGTTTCCAATAAAACATTTCTAAAAAAACGATTCACATTTAATCTTTCGTATCCAATGCTACCTGGATTTACAAAAAACAAAATAATTTCCATGCCTGAAGATGACTGTATGTACAGTTGAAAGTACTTGCAGATTAAAAAAGACTTTATACAGCGTGTAGTTATTAAAAACAAGGATCATAATATTCATCGAGTGGTTCGTAGGTTAATGCACCTTTAAAATTTTGTTTGCGAAGAGTTTTCGCCATTTTATATATCATTAAATTTATTAATCTACTTTTTGTATGAATGATTCATAATATATATATATATATATATATATATATATATATATATATATATGAAAACAGAGATAAATAGAAATAAATAAATATATATATATATATATATATATATATATATATATATATATATATATATATATATCAATCTATTCATATTTTAGACTACCAATACGAATATTTCCTGGAAGTCTCAAAATCCATTTTATGATTTTTCAATAAATAATGCAGCCATATACAAACAACTCGTACATATGAAGACAGTATTCCATTTTAAATGTTAATACTTTTGATTATTTATAAAATGTTAATTTTTATTTTTCCTTTTCTTATTTACATTTTTCAAATATCTTTTCAAATAAGTGGTTGTGTCTAACAACGCAAAGGGCATATTCTTATTTATTTTCACGGCCCTTAAGATTTGGGGCAGGAGTGTGCAGTCTGTGTTAATATACATAGATGTATGTAGTCAACAGCACACACCTTCATATATATCTTCATTATTGTACACACCTTCATATATATCTTCTTTATTACACACACACATACACTCAAATATATATATATATATGTTTTGAACAGAAGAAAAACATTTTAATTAAAATTTTCAGACTTGTATATTAGTATTTTTATTTTAATTATTTAAATTGCATTCATTGGCCAGGCATGGCCATCATCAGGAGAAAAAACTGAAAGTGAGATATCCAAATAAGGCATGGTATGTGGAATTAGATAAATATACTCCAGTGGATTAAATAAAGGTCTCGGTTTGAAATTCCAACGTATATCACGAGAAGAAGCCCAGAACGTACAACGGCCGAAACGTCGTGAATATGACAATAAAAATGATATCAACATTCCGAGCAAATGTAAATAGTGTAAATGGCTAAAATATCTCACCTCAGTAATGTAGACAGATCCTGAAGAAGGCCGGAGATTACAACGGCTGAAACGTCGTGAATATTTTAATAAAGATGAGGTTAACCATTTATATATTACTTTCGTTCTCATCGTTGATGGTTAACCATTTTCGATTCTCACCCGTCGAAGTGCAGTTGAAATGCACTGAAAAGAAGTTGCATCTTTGTAGTGAGTAAAATGGTTTTGTCTATATGATAAAATTATAATAAATAAATAATTATCGCTCTACTATCGGTATCGAGCCCTCTTTTGGATTAATGCTGTCAACGTTGAAATTTATATATTACTTTCTTTCACAGCGCATCGGATATATATATATATATATATATATATATATATATATATATATATATATGTGTGTGTGTGTGTGTGTGTTGTGTAACAATTTTCTTTATTACAATAATATATTCATTGTTCTCGTTTCATTCCATTTCTTTAGCATGTTGCCTAGTTTCTGTTTCTGGTTGTTTCTAATCACAGAAAAAGGGCATTTAAAATAATCTTTTGCAAATGACTGACATTCGGAGATCAAAAATCTTTGGAGTTAAAACTCCGAAGTTAAATGTTTAATAGAAAGACCGGTAATAAAAAAAAATTTGGCCAACAATTTAATGTAAAGATGGGCGTCGGTTTATGACGGGATGTATTAGCGGGGAGGTGAATCAGGGGAGAGCCACCGGAGGGGCTGGCGGCCGAGAGCCTGTCATTTTTGTTCCACTCAAAATTCTGCATCAAATGTTTTCGAACGATGTCGGAATTAAACGAAATTCGACTAAAGAACCTTTAAAAGGATTTTACGCTTAAATAGATTGGCGTGCGATTTACAAAAAGAAAAAGACATTGAGGTTGTCTGAAGAATGAGGCTAGACAGAACTCTGGCCATCGTTTTCAAGGGAGATTATTACGATTTGTCTCATAAACAGCCAAATACCGGGTCATATTGCATACATACACAGGCACAACGACGCACAAATACAAGTAGAATCAATGAAGTCTATATAGATAGATATTCATCGATCGGGTGAATATTATATATATATATATATATATATATATATATATATATATTAGACTTTTGTACGTATCCACCTTTCTGTCTCACTGTTCATTATATATCTATCTCAATCTGCTATCTATCTATCACTGTTCATAATCTATTTCAGTCTGTTATCTATTTATCGATCTCAGTGTTCATTATCTATCTATCTATCTATCCCTGTCCATGCATGCGTTTCGGATGAATAGTATATATATATATATATATATATATATATATATATATATATATATATATATATATATATATATAGTCTTTCGTACGTATCAACTTTCTTTCTCAGGATGTTCATATCTATCTATCTATCTATCTATCTATCTATCTATCTATCTATCTATCAAGCTATCTAGCTATCTCAGTCTATTCATATCTATCTCTCTATCTATCTATTCTAAATTTCTGTCTGTTCACATCAATCTCTCTCTCTCTCTCTCTCTCTCTCTATCTCACTCTGTTCACATCTATCTATGAATCTATCGATTTCAGTTGGTCACATCTATCTATCTATGTAACCCGGTCTATTCACATCTCTCTCTCATTCTCTCTCTCTCTCTCTTTCTCTCTGTATTTATCTCAGTCTGTTCACATCTCTGCATTAATCTACCTATCTCTTTCAGTTTGTCACATCTATCTCTCTCTATCTATCTATCTATCCCAGTCTATTCACATCCATCTATCTATCTCAGTTTGTCCATTTTCTATCTATCTGATTTTCAGTTCATATCTATCTATCTATCTATCTATCTATCTATCTATCTATCTATCTATCTATCTATCTCAATTTGTTCATATCATCTATCACAGTCTGTTCATATCTATCTTACTCTGTTCATTATCTATCTATCTATCTATCTCATTTCATTCATTAGCTGTTTGAGTTTGTTAATATCTCAGATAGATAGATAGATAGACACTTGGACAAATAGACATATTGTAATATTGCAACAATATATAGAAGCTTAACCTTTATTTGACTTATTCAGCTTTAGTATTGTTAAACGGTTATTTCTAATTGTGATGAATGGTTACAAGCGTGAAGGAGATGCGATCTGATTATTTTATTACTACACTTACCCATATTCGACATGTGATAATGTGTCTTCCTCATATATGTGAATATTGAGGAAGTTAATATCAGCAGAATATGGATAAATAAGTAAAAAGTGGCCGAATATTAGCAAATATGGCTTCTTCTACTTTAAATTCTACTGAAACTGTCTAACGTATCTTGTCGGGGAAATTTAAAATAATTAAATGATTTCTTGATAGTTACATGTTGGGTTTAAAGTCCTTTTTTTCTCTTTCAAGAAGATGTTGTGTACGCGTAGTAAATTTGAGGAAAATAGCGTTTGATTCTGGAAAAATGCAAATGGCTGCTTTTAAAAGAACATGACTTCCGTGATTTAAGAATGCACTGATAAACAAGGAAGAATGAGATCAGAAAGAAAAGAGATTAGACAATGCAGATGTTTTCCAATGACTAATATCAATTACTATACATGATGCGATGGATAAATTGTCGCTATTTATATTTTTAATTTAGCGCATGCGCGTTGTTTGAATTACTTTGACTTCACTTTGTGGTTACACCCCGGGTACACGACTAAAAACTAGTCAAACCCACGTTGTATGCTTTTTTTTATTTATGTTTTTTTAGAAGATGGCTTGTTGGTATTTTCCGAAGTGTATACATTATTGAGTAAGTTCACGTTTACTTCTCATCTCTCCGTTGCATCTCTGTTTTTGGACAGAGTGCCCTCAGGGAGTTCTCTGTCAAAGAACAGAGTGGAAACTGAGGAAAATAATACTGAAGAAGTGCCCAGCCCTGGGTAACAGCTGCCCGAGGGCACGCCCTCCCATTGCACAAGAGGGAGGGATCGGTGCTCACACCGAGGCCAGCGCAACCGACGGTTGAGGAGGCTGAGGGGAATTATTTGTTCTTCTCCCGGGCGTACGCGCTCGGGTCCCCACCTAAAAATAGACCTTGTGGCACATCTCGTCCTAGCTGGGGGACAGAGTAAATACCGTATTTTCCGAAACTGCCATTGTCGGTTTATGTGAGCTCTCAGAGGGATAAAGACTCACTCTTTGATGAAAGCAGGTACTTTTATTTCATAGACAGCATTTCCGAGGGTCGTTGGTGCATACAACAATTGGGCCCGACTGGGCAACTGGCGGACGCTCAGCACAGACAGATGGTACTGTCTATAAGCCTTGTGATCCCCCTGCCAAATATATATATATATATATATATATATATATATATATATATATATATAAAAGATGTGTGTGTGTGTGTAAACATGTCAGATTGTTTAAAAAAAAAGGATAATATGAATAAAAACAAAAATAAAATGTATCTTAGTGACGCGTTTCGTCCTCTGATGGGCTTTATTAAGGCAAATGTAAGAATTTTATTTTGTGATAACTATTTATGTACGAAAGCAAAACTATTTTTGATTTTCAAAATCAAATCCATAACACTAAGCTATTCAAAATATAAAGAAATCCGAATAAAAAATAATTAAAATACTAACAAAATTTATACATATATATATATATATATATATATATATATATATATATATATATATATGTTGTGTGTGTGTGTGCGTGTGTGTGTGTGTGTATAAATAAAAAGAAAGAACAGTAAGATATATAATCCGATATATATATAGAACTGTGAAAAAAATATTTTAAATCAATTAATTTGTATATATATATATATATATATATATAAAGATGTTATAATTAATTTTATATATATAAAACATATTACAATTAATTTATATATACATTAAACATATTTATATATATAGAACATATATATATATAGAATATATATATAGAGAGAAATATATATATATATATATATAATAACATATATATATATATATATATAGAATATATTACATATTACATATTTCTATATATAAAACATATTACAATTCATTTATATATATATATATATTTTTCCAACATATTTTAAATAAATTTATAATATATATATATTATAAATTAATTGATTTAAAATATTTTTTTTCCTTACAAAGTTCAACCATAAATTTTTCATAAATAAATTTAAAACCCCCAATTTAATTTTGCAATTAAATTAAAAGCATTAGTTCCATTTCATCTTCAAGCGAATTTTGGAGTAACTTTTAAAAATTACCGGTTTTTAAAGACACAGCTAAAATCACGTTTCCATGGTTACAGAATATTCTAACTTAAATTGAACAAGGGTTGTCTAGATTTTTCTTATGTCAGTATCATTGTATCAATTATTAGCTACAATTTGGTAAGGGGGTAGGTATGTATTTTACAATGAAACCTGACATCAGTTGAATGGATGTCGTCTGAAGACGATATATTTATAAAAGCATTGGTTATTAGAATACTCAACGAACTAATTCAAAATAGATAGAATTAGAAATTTATTATATAAAGAATTTAAAAGCATGGGCTTAAAAAATTACGGTTAGTACAAAAAAAAAAAAAAAGACTTCCTAGATATAACTTTAGATCTAAATAAAAAATACATACACACCTTATAAAAACCCAACACCAATCCTTTATATATACATCCTAAATCAAATCACCCCCATCTATAATTAAACATATACCGTTATATATCAGTAAACGAATTAGTACAAATTCAGCAAATAAAATAATTTTTTTGATGAGCATATCAATTGCTATAATAAGGCTCTAAAAGATAGTGGCTACAAAAAAAAAAACTAACTTATATAAAAAATGAAAATGGAAAGCATAGAAAAAAACAGATATAGAAAAATTATTTGGTATACTCCCCATATAACCAAATGGTAAAGAACAGATTAGGACATAAATTCCTCGCATTAATAGTCAAGCATTTTCCTAGTGAAAGTAAACTAAGTACTATTTTCAATAAAAACACACTAAAATTAAGTTATAGCTGTAAAAAAACTTAAAAAAAAATCATTAAGAACCATAATGCTAATATCTTAAATAAACACTTATACCAAAACCAAAAAAAAGTTTAGACAATGGAAAAATTAGGATAAAAACTGATGAAATAAACAAAAACTATGTAACTGTAGAAACCCTCAAAATTGCCCACTACAAAATAAATGTCATACTGAATCATTAGTATACCAATGCAATATCTCTTCGATTGAAAGTCCTGATAACATAAAAAATATATATAGGTTGCACTAGCCATGAATTCAAAAAAAGATTCAACCAACATCAAACTTCATTTAGAATAAATAAATATAAAAATCAAACATCTCTCAAAAATATTTCTATATATAAAAAGAATCAAATAAAACACCTACAGTAAAATGGAAGTTAATAAGAAAAGCTAGAATTTGTAGATCATTAAACGACCCGTGTCCTCTATGCATACAAGAAAAACTATATATTACTAAGTTTATAAAAAAAAAAAATTTACTGAATCAGAGAAATGAAATAGCTATTATATGCCGTCATTGTCAAAAATTTTCCTTAAATAATATATAAAAAAAAAAAAAAAAAAAAGTCTAAAATGGCTGGAAAAATGATTTAAAGGAAAAAAAATTTAAAATTTAAAATTGTAGTTAAAACGTATTCAAAACATAAGCATCTTTTAAAAATTGTAGTTAAATAAAAATGTATCCTAACAGAAACACCTCTATAATAAATGTACTACAAACACTTGAATGAATCCAATAAAACACCAACTGAAAAATGAAATTATAACAAAAGCTAGATGATGTAAGGTAATGTATGACCCATTGTTCTTTGTACATACATATGAAACTTTATTACTCAGGTTACATATATTTAAAATAAATAAATTAATTAATTAATACATAAAGTTTACTAAATCTGAGAAATGACTTAGATAGTTTTTGTAGTCTGTGCCATTTATATTACTTAAATAATATTTAAATATAATAGTTTAAAAATTGTAATTTATATATACTTTGATATGGAAAAATAATTTTACTTACTATGAGTAATTATCCTTCTGTTATAAAGTAATATATTCTATTAAAACTAACAATGAAAATATTTTAAAAATTTAAAGTGGTAATTTTAAAATTGTAATTAAAATTGTAGTTAAATAAAATGAATTTTAACCTGTTCTTTGTACATTCATATGAAACTTTATTACTTAGGTTACATATATTTAAAATAAATAAATTAATTAATAAATAAAGTTTACTAAATCTGAGAAATGACTTAGCTAGTTTTGTAGTAAGTTCCATTAATATTACTTAAATAATATTTAAATATAAAAGTTTAAAAATTGTAATTTACATATACTTTGATATTGAAAAATAATTTTACTTACTATGAGTAATTTTCCTTCTGTTATAAAGTAATATAGTCTATTAAAACTAACAACGAAAATATTTTAAAAATTTTAAAGTTTGTAATTTTAAAATTGAAATTAAAATTATAGTTAAATTGAATGAATTCTAACCTAAATTCTTTTTAAATAATACTACACACTAAAAAATCAAAAAAAAAAACAAAAAACACCTATAGTAAAATAAAATTAATATGAAATGCCATAAGATGTAAGCTTTTTGAATGACCCATGTCCTTTGTACTTACATGAGAAACATTATATTACTAGGTTTTATATAAACATAAAAGTTTAC
>CAHIKZ030003941.1:32500-50247 GCA_903632075.3 Acanthosepion pharaonis
TGCGCTACTTATAAAAGGAAAAAGCCCAATATCGTTGATACTGTTTAATAAGTTGTATGGATATGAATTTTTTGATCCTGGAAAATTGTCTGATGAAACCCAGGTTCACAAACTCATTTCCATACAACTTATTGTATATATATATATATATATATATATATACATATATATATATACACTAACGCCCTGACGATTGCGTCTAGCATGAAACAGCCTGTCGCCTCTAAGTTTGGGAAGAGTGTTGACTTCAATGTTCACGTTTATATTTATATATTTACATATGCTCTATCTATGATATTAACCAATATCATAAAACCTTAAAACTATATTTTTCTTCACACACACACAACACACACACACACACACATATATATATATATATATATATATATATATATATATATATATATATATATATATATATATATATATCATAGTATAAAAGAAAGAACAGTAAGATATATAATTGGTGCTCTTACTGATATTTTTTTTTTTACAAAACAGTGCTCAGTGTAAATTTAGAGAGCATAAATATTATAAATTAACTGATTTAAAAATTGACTGATTTAAAAATATGGTTCCTTTGCTACACAGGAATTACAATATAATATGTCCGACAAAAGACATTTAATTTTTTCCAGCATCCTTGCGCTTTTGCGTTTTCATCGATAAAAGGAGTACAGAAAATTTCCTAATATTCATTGTCCAAAGCCTTTTCGGACTCTTCTTTAACAACCCCTCCCCCCCCCAAAAAAAAAACGCCCTTGAAAATGGACAAAGAAGTAGCCGAAAGCGCTTGGGACTTTAAAAAATATGGAATATTTCTCTACGCTATCGGTCTTACAAAACGGAAAAAATTAAAGAAGCTGAAAAAATTAAATAAAAAAAAATCAATTAAATCTAACTTGTCTCCCATATTTAATGAAAAATGTTTAAAAGAAATGTTGCTGTCCCAATATACATTGATATATATATATATTCGATTTTTCTGTCGGAAAGTAGTTATTAGTCTCCAGACACGGCTGTTTGATCTCCGTTGTTAGACTGTTTCAAAGCCGGAAAAATTCTACATATTTGTTTCATGTTTATTCATTAATGCGATTATTTTCTGCCAACCCGGTCTGCTGCATTTTTTAAAGAATATTTGTTTCAAAAACTGAAGTTTGTTTCAAATCTTGACTTCCAAAAACTCAGCCGAAATTAATGTAGAAATTGTTTTGTAAAGGACAAAAATATGTTTTATGTCCAGACGTTCTTCACTTGTGCTTTTGTAACTAGCATCCCACACTTGTTTTCTATTTACTTATTTTTTACATCCTTTTTGTGACGTTAGGTGGCCGTTAATAATTAAGTATAACTCAAGACTTCAATGTTAAGATAAAACAATATTTAATTACAATAATAAATACTTAACAAAAACAAAGAAGTAAAATTCAACCGAAGATAATTAACCCTTTCAGTGAATACCTTGTTCGTAGCGTAGCTCGGCTTAACGTCGGGTAAATGTTTAACTAAAACCCAAATCATCAGCGCAGAATAATAATTCACTCTAATTCGACTGGATAGTTCCACTCAATAATCACTCCAGTTAGTAGACTGAAACAACTATTTATACACCTGGCGGAAATCATATATTCATAAGTCCAGAATGTCACGCTCGAACCCCCGTGTCGGTAGTTACTCCTTTTTTTCCTATAGGAGACCTCCTCTTTTTCAGATGACATTTCTGCAATCTATATCTCTTCAGTTTAGGTTCAATATTCAAAATGTTCCGTTGCTGTTCTTCTTCTTTTACTGTACCTCCTTGGTTCACTAATTTCTCGTGGCATGTGTACGTCAAACATGTCAGACAATATTTCCATCGGTACCTCTTTTCGTGGACTTACTAACTCAATGAATCTCCGTTTTAACTGATTAAGGTGTCGTTTATGTTCAACCAAATATAATTAACCCTTTCAGTGAATAAATTTTTAGTAGTACGACTTGATTTAACGTTCTGATAAATCCTAAATCAACGATGTACAATAATTCATACTAATTCGACTGGATAGTTCCACTCAATAATCACTCTAGTCAGTAGCCTGACAATGCTAATAATACACCTGGCGGAAAACATATATTCAGATGTCCAGAATGTCACGCTCTAACCTCGGAGTCGGTAGCTACTTATTTTCTTCCTATATGACACCTCCCCTTTTTCAGGTGAAATCTCTGGAGTCTATATATCTTCAGTTTAGGTTCAATATTCAAATCTTCCGTTGCTGTTCTTTTTCTTTTACTGTACCTCCTTGGTTCACTAATTTCTGGTGGCGTGGGTACGTCAAATACATCATAAAATATTTCGATAGGTACCCCTTTTCGTGGACTTACTAAATCAGTGAATCTCCGTTTTAACTGATTAAGGTGTCGTTTATGTTCAACTAAAGATAATTAACCATTTCAGTAAATACCTTGTTAATAGGGTGGCTCGGCTTAACGTCCGGTAAATTCTAAATCAAAACCCAAATCATCGACGTTCAATAATTCACACTAATTCGACTGGATAGTTCCACTCAATAGTCATTCAGTAATCACAGCAGTCAGTAGCCTGACACCGTTATTCATATACCAAAAGGAAAACATATATCCATAAATCCAGAATGCCACGTTCGAACCTTTGTGTCAGTATCTACCCATTTTCTTCCTATATGACAATCATTTATCTCAGTAATGTATTGAATATCTGTATTTCTTTCTAATTTCAATTCTATCCAGTGCGGAAGCGATCAGATCTCTTCAAGGATTGGTTCTCTTATTTGTGAATTAGTGTGCCTTCTTCAGAAATATAGCGGACTGGATTCCCATTGCTTTCACAGCGGTTAGGAATTCTTAAATTTCCTTGTCTTAGAATACTTGACACTCAGCAATAGTAAGCTCATTTTATCTTTCATGGCGGGAAGGGACAATAAGGAGTGATTCATGTCTTTCTAAATGGAATTTGCACAAAACTTAACCTTCTTTGCTGTTTTAATCAAGTGTTACCGTCATCTAGCGAATGAAAGTTCAAACCCTGAATCAGCTTGTAAAATCCTTAATGATAATTCACAATGATAGAAATAGCACAGCAAACCACATATGCAAGATGTCATTGTGTAGAGACCTCCATAAAAAATGCGATACATAAGTTTTAAAATAAATTTCTAAAAATGAAAAATCTATCTTGAATCTTTTAATTTAGTTTTAATTTCAAGGCAATAGATTAAATTTTAAAATTTCCAATAAGTAAAATACATCGGTGTATTTCAAAAACAAATTTAAATGAACTGGAAGGGTTCTTTTTTGCTAAAATAGCTGATTACCACCTTCTTTTGGTCATCTTTCATTGCAATGCAATTCGTTTTATTAAAAAAATAATCCAAAAATAATAGATATTTTTCTGAAATTTTACTTGAGGAATATCAACTGACTTAAAGTATAATTAATCTGATTTGAACAAATAATATTCATTTTAGGTTTAAAATATGGTAAAAATGTATTATAATTGGTACACTTGGAGTACCAGTTGAAAATGAAAAGGCACTTAGGAAAAAATGAGATTCAGACCAAGATTGCAGACCTCCAGAAACTGCCATCATTTATTCAACGAGTATTCTGCGACAGGTTTTTGAGTTATAAGGAATATGTCTCAAGAAGAGAATCTCAATTGTCTATATCAATGTACAACACAAGCATAATAATAATAACAAGGGAAAATTTTATTTGTATTACAAAAATAAAGAAAAATAATTACACCAATGTTAAACGGAGTCACCGAACTAATTTCGAATAAAAATTAATTTCCCCTCGGAACGTATTTCAACTAGGAACTAATTTCAAATCGAAACTAATTTCAACTCGTAACTGATTTCACCTCGGAATTAATTTCAACTCTGAACTAATTTCGAATAAAAACTAATTTCCCCTCGGAACGTATTTCAACTCGGAACTAATTTCACCTCGGAATTAATTTCAACTCGAAACTAATTTCACCTCGGAACTAATTTAAACTAGTAACTATTTTTTAACTCGGAATTACTTTCAACTTGGAACTAATTTCAACTCGGAACTAATTTCAACCCGGAATTAATTTCAAATCGATTTAAAAGCAAAGTTATCAATTTCCGTGAATTCTTAAACAAAATGCAATGAGTTAATTTTTTAATTTACCATTAAAAATCCTTAATAGATCAAATAATTCAAAATTCATCTTTTCTCCAGCTTTCATTCTTTTTTGTTGCAAAACCGAGTTGAAATTAGTTCCGAGTTTAAATTAGTTCCGAATTGAAATTAGTTCCGAGTTGAAATTAGTTCCGAGTTGAAATTAGTTCCGAATTGAAATTAGTTCCGAATTAAAATTAGTTCCGAGTTGAAATTAGTTCCGAATTGAAATTAGTTCCGAATTGAAATTAGTTCTCTTTTGAAATTAGGTTCATGTTGAAATTAATTCTTCACCCCGTTAAATGTATATATAAAAAGGAAAAAAAATCGAAAAAATATAAGGAGTAAAATGTTGATACCCTCTGAAGTGTGGATGTACGGATCCGCCGAGAAAACTCTGGAGTCGGGATGCTGAAAGTAACATCATTCAGCTGCGAGACGTACTTTTACTCACATTAATCAAATATATGATACCAAATATGTTATTTATTACTTGGAAATAAATTTGGAAATAATCGAAATTAATTGCGAAATCCAACGAAAGCCACCTATGAAATAAAAATTGTTTGTGCAGAAAGTAATGACCTACGTCCATCAAAATATCTTTAAGTTAAGTGGCAGCAGAAGAATTATAATTGAGCTTTTAAAAGTTAACTTTAAATATTAATAAAATACTTACATGCAGCGATCAATTTTGAGTTATTTGGTAGTTTATTGTTGCCTATCGCATCTAATTCTCCCTAAATATTTTGATGAAGGCTCAATCAAGTGCCCTTCGTAAAAGCTAGCTTGAATGCTTCCAGATAGGGCTTCTTTTAAGCTAGTAGAAATATAAAATGGCACTGACAAGATATTATTGGATTTTACCGTCCAGAAAGATCATGTCATTGAAGAATTTATTATTATACATAAGGAGAATAGCAAGTGTTAAATTATTGACCGTGCTGTTCCATGTGATACAAAAGTGTACTGAGAAGATAGAAAAAATATCAGGATCTCGCTAGGGAGTTGAAAAAAGCTCTGGAACATCTATGTAGAACTAATTCCTGTTGTAAATGGTACGCTGGCTGATAGTGGAGGAACCAGTGTTTGATCATCGGTCGTGGCCAAGAAAATATGGCTTTTCGTCTTTTTATTCAGAAAGCAGTGGAAGAGATCACATCATGACTGACCTTCAAAACGCTTTCCAATTATGGGAAAATAGAAGAAGAAGAAATATCCCATTTTCCCGGGTGGGGAGGAGGCATGAGCTGAATAAATTTCGCTAAAGTCAGTATCTTTGCCACCGGTGTAACTGGAACGGGGTTGGGACCGGTTTTCAAAGACCACACACACACACACACACACACACACACACACACACACACACACACATATATATATATATATATATATATATATATATATATATATATATATATATATATATCAAGTTTTAGACACCACTGATAGTCGCGTTTAATATCAAGGAAAAAAAACATTTTTTCATCTATTAACCCACCATCTCTTCAGTCAAAATAATTTGGTATTTATTATACCAGACAATTGTTTTGTGAATATGATGAATTCTACCGACATCCCCAGGTGCATGACAGGATGGTGTCCGGAATTTAGACAAAAGGGGGAAAAAAGGAATAAACATGTCTCCCGAAAGAAAATTCGTAACACGTTTGAATCAAATTTGAGTTCAATAGGGTAGTAATCAAAAGTTGCCGGTGGATACTCATAAAGCCATTTTCTACAATGTAGATAGATAGATAGATAGATAGATAGAGAGATAGATAGAGATAGATAGATAGATAGATAGATAGATAGATAGATAGATATGAACTGAGAGTCAGATAGACAGATAGATAATAAACAGTTGTATAAAGCAAGAGAAATCAGATGAAAAAATATTAGTCAAAACATTAGTAATTGACGCTCGATGAGTATCCCAATATAAACAAACGACAGCACAAGGAGGACGAATATTTTCTATGAAAATTTCTCGGACATTAAGCCCCGTAAATGTTGTTAATACTGTTTATTATAAACAAACATTTCTTTCAATACTTGTATCTATAAAAGAATGTTTAAACATAAAAATGTCTTAACATATATATATATATATATATATATATATATATATATATATATATATATATATATCTCTCTCTCTCTCTCTCTCTATATATATATATATATATATATATATGTCTATCTATTTGAGTTTCTGTATTACCATCTATCGTCTCAATCTGTTCATAATCTATCTATCTATCTATCTGTTTAGCTATGTATGTCTGTTCATGTCTATTTTTCATTTTATATAATTATATCTCTCTATATCTATCTTACTCTGTTCACATCTATGTATCTATCTATATCTATCTATCTATCTATCTATCTATTTATATATATATATATGTGTGTGTGTGTGTGTGTGTGTGTGTGTGTGTGTGTGTGTGTGTTTGTGTGTGTGTAATCAAGCCTGCGTTCAAGCATGAAACAGACTGTCACCAATCGGTGTTGACCTCAATGTTACATGTCCTGAATAGACATTGCTTCTTTATCTGTCCGTCTGCTTGACTATTTTTTAAGTTTATTTTAACTTTTTAGTATTTAGATTCTATCTTTCTTTCTTAATTTATTTTAAGCTTTTGCTTATCTTTTACTTTGTCTTTATATCCTATTTATATATATATATATATATATATATATATATATATATCACATTTTGGATCTACCTATCTATCTATTTATCTGTTTATTTATGTATGTGTGTTCATGTCTATTTTTCATCTCTCTATATCTAGCTTGCTCTGCTCTTTTTCGGACAAGTTAAGTGTTTTTAATTTCTTTTCATGGTTGTGTTTCCAAGAGATAGTTCCGTGATGCCTATATAATAGCAGCATTTATTCCTAGCCCACGAAGAAACGTGGCTGTAATTCAAGTTGGCGACTTTCTATACATAAAATAAAACTTTGAGCACATTATTACTGTTGATAAATAAGGTAAGAATAATGCACATGCATTATATTACTGTTGTGGAGTGTTTTCACAGTGGAGGCTTGTATTTGTACTAAGTCGGTCCTAAAATAGGTTCGACGTACAAATCGTTAGGAACTTCATATAATAGGTATGACGCAGAGTAATCTATTTGTGGTCGCTGATACTTTAATATCCGACTAACGGTCGTCCGGCATCGACTGACTGACCGACGATATTCAGTCCCCACCCTCTCACGAGGGCGTCATGTGGCACAAGGCTTTTTTAACGTGGGATCTCCGAGCCCGTGGTCTCGGCCAAAAATATGCCCATTGAACCAGTATAAACGCGTTCAGGGTCGGTTTACCTCCCCGAAAGAGAATCCGCCCTTCGGCGTAGCGTCCTTCGGGTTCCTCCCCGCCCGAAGGGAGAGAGTTCAACCAATCAGCCAGTCGACTGACTGACCGACCCACTGAGCGACTCCTATTACTCCTACTTATTATAGGTGGGACACTCCATTAGCTATAGCATAGGTGTGTTTCACTATAACAATTACGCTATGTGATTCTACAGGTTGCGGCAGAGAGGACAAACGTTTTTGAAAATAATCGACATTTCAAAACCGTACGTCCCGTCTGTTTCACTATAAACAGGCTGTCTCAAAGAGATACACACCATTTCGCAGGTTATTCATTTTGGCAATTCTTGTTCAAGTAACCTCAAATTTTCATCTATAGAAACAGATCAAAATTTTATATCTAATATAAGAGGACAGTACGTCCTTATCTCAATGAGAATCGGCCAGAGATATGGATCGGGCGTGGTGTAAATGAAGAAAAATTTCCGATGAAATGGCCGTCACGATCACCGAACCTGTTCTCGTGTGATTTCTTTTTTATACAGTTATGTGAAGGGACTGGTCTATGTCCCTCAATTCCTGATAACATTGATGAACTCAAGCAGAGAATCACTTCCGTACTGGATAATGTTACCTTAGACATGCTACAGCGTGTTTGGCAAGAGCTTAACAACCGACTTGACGTGTGCCCTGACACAGGCGTTGCACATACTGATCATTCATGAAATCGGTCCCATAATAAATTTATGATGCTTACCTCAATGAGAATCTGCCAGAATGATGGTCGGCGGGGTGGAGATGAAGACAGTTTTCTGATAAAATGGCCGCTACGGTTACCGGACCTGTCCCCGTTAGATTTCTTTTTATGAGGATGTGTAAAGAGACTGGTCTATATCTCTCCCTCTTCCTGCTAGTATTGATGAACTCAAGCAGAGAATCACTTCCGCACTGGATAATGTAACCGTAGACATGCTACATCGTGTTTGGCAAGAGCTTAACTACCGATTTGACGTATGCCGTATTACAGGCGGTGCACATATTGATAACTTCGGTCCCATAATAAACGTATTATGTTCAACACCTAAACTGTTCATTCGTTTTCAATATAATTGCTTTTAAAATAATTTTGGGGACACCTTGTATTTAGCTTAGAACTTTGAAAGAAACTGTGAATATGCTAGGCTATGAGGATCTCCTTAGTAGGCCTAGCGTAGAAATGTGTACGATATGGGATCCATAAATAAAGAAAACGGAAGTACACCAATGCCATTCACTCCCAAAGTCATTTTGCGTCGTCCAAAATTGTGCAGCAGGCCTTCAATACAAAATTTGGAAAAACTTCACCGACTGGCAAACAAATTTGAAAGAGAAAGGCTGCTTATGAAGGGCTAAAGAACCTGCTAGACCATCATGAACATCAGTGTGTTTGGCAAGAGCTTAACTACCGACTTGACGTGTGCCGTGTTACAGGCGGTGCACATATTGATCACTTATGAAGTCGGTCCCAGAATAAAATTATGATGTTCAACACCCAAACTGTTCATTTTTATTGAGCTAGACTTAGTAGTTTCAAGATAATTGCTTTTAAAATGATGTCAAATTTTTGAAAACACCCTGTATATCTCAATCGAATCGATTCAAAGAAATAAATATGAATTTCAGGATGGACCATTTTAGTTCCGCAGACATTTCTCATTTTTTACCATTTTGTTACAAATAGATCTTCATGATCGACAGCTCAGCTTTAAGGGGTTTCAAGAATTCAATATGATCCTCATTGGTTCAATATAAAGCAGGTGGTGCCAACACAGGTTTTGACTCCAGGTTCAGCAATGGAAACAGTTTTCCGTCGGCAAGATCAAACATCTGATTAACTCCCCCCAACTCTTACACACCCGCGTTCAAACATTTAAATAAATAGACGTACAGCGCCTCGTTCTAACTACAGAGGAGAAATGTGTCCCTGTGAGCTCTTGTCGATCCATTTGTTTGATCTGAGTTCTCTGACAAATGTTCACTTTGACCCTCGGCTTAAAACTTGAATCTGATATGTGTTTCTATAACACCAAGATTATCTAGGCACATACCGTATATTTTCATATATAAAGCGACCTATAGATAAGACGAGACCCGAAATCTAGATAGAAATTGCTGATTTTAACTGATATCCGTAGTATAAGACGGCCGGAAAGGAGGGGAGCCACCACCAGCAATTTGGTCAATCATAATGATTTTTACGCGTATAAAATAAAGATGCTGTTATTACAAATGTTGTTTTGCTTACCTTTATCGTCAATAAATCAAAAGGAATAAAATAGTATAAAGTATTAACCGGAATCTTTATGAACATAGCAATAACGATTTCACGAAACGAAGCGAAAGAAAAATAAATTCGATAATGAGAAATAAGGATTTTACGACATCTTAAATATTTGCTGCTTAACACCGCAAAAAATACCGTATAATGTATGTTACTGAGAAATAAAGTTTGCATGTTATTGTTACAAAATGATAAGACCAGGGACAGGATGGTCAGCGAATGCGTCATGGGCGAACTATTCTGATAGTAATGCATGGCCTTTGTCTGGGTTTTGAATATAAGTCCAAAACAGTGCAAATTCAAAGGAGGTCACAAGATTTCTGAAGTGTCGATATGCCTCCCACCCCCAGGTTTACGACCGGCTAATACCACCCGCGGAGAAACGCTAAGTGAACGTGCGATATGCGTTCCTGTTACGCCAATCCTCTTACTGCCTCTTAGGATCCAAGCTGTCATTCTTAATAAAACGAATACCAAAAAGAAATGGCAATTTCCTTGATACCGTTTTATGTAGTAGAGTGGAAATGCACAGAAGACACAGAATGCAACTTCATACTAAATGTTGTTGTTATTTGTGTTAAATGATAATGAATTTTATTTAGGAATATAGATTGTATGTCATCCTAAATGTTGTTATTGAACACTACTATGAAAAATAATGATTGATGTGAAAGGAATGTTTAACGTTTCCTGCCAATGCCTCAAATATAATGGACTATTCCATTTGGGGCGATTGGACTTCCAGAAAAGACATATCAGAGACGATACTTGGGTTCAGGGAGAAAGAAAGAAAGAAAGAAAGAAAGAAAGAAAGAAAGAAAGAAAGAAAGAAAAAGATAGAAAGAAGAGAGAAAGAAAGGAAGGAAGACAGAAAAAAGAAAGAATAAAGAAAGAAAGAGAGGAAGAGAGAAAGAAGAAAGAAAGAAAGAAAGAAAGAAAGAAAGGAGGAAGTGTTTAACGTCTGATTCAGTGAAACTTAAGAGTTGTCAATTTCATTCATTTTTTTTTGCCTCCTTACTTCTTAAAATAAAACCCAGTATTCAAATTTATTATTTTATTGCAATATTTGGTTAAAGCTGTTAAGCTCAAATATTTAACGATGCGATAGGGGAATTTCTATGGATATATATTTATGGATAAGCTTATTCAATCATTAAAAGAAGAATTAAGTCTCATCATAGGGAAAACGTGAAATTTTCACAGCTATTTCTCATTATTAATAATAATAATAATAATAATGATATTAATAACAATAATAATAGTAATATTAATAATAATAATAATAATAATCTTCACCCTTCAAACGACCCTTAATCAGTTTTCTATTCGCTAGTAGCAGCAACACAAGTTGCAAATCTTCTTTACGTCGATTGTGTCAATTCTAATTTATCTTCGCAGAAAACATCGATCGGATTAGTAGTAGACCGTTACCATTGGCAACTTTTCTTCCTTTGTCTTTCTTTCTTTCTTTCTTCTTCTTCTTCTTCTTCTTCATTTTCTTCTTTTTTCTTCTTCTTTGTCTTCCTTTGTGTTTCTTTTTCCTTCCATTATGACGTACTTTTCCCTCTTTCATTCTTGTTCTGGTGTCTAAACCTTTTCTTACAGAAGAGAAACTTTTTTCTTTTTTATATTCCTTCTTTTTTCCCCTTGCAATTTTTGGGGCCTTTTTTCTTTTTTTTTCTCGTGCCTTCTTTTTCTCTCGTTCTTCGTCATTTTTTTCTTCTTTTTCCCTCCCTTTCCATTCTTCTGCTTTTTTTCTCTTTTTTTCTTCTTCTTCCTCTTCTTCTTCTTCTATGTTTTTTCATCATCAGCTTTCTCCTCCCTCCCTCCCTCATGTTTGTTTTTACTTCTCGTCTCTTTTCGCTTATTTACCCTTCTCCATTTCTTCTTCTTCTTCTTCTTCTTCTTCTTCTTCTTCTTCTTCTTCTTCTTTATTCTATCCTTCTTTCTCCATTTTCTTTCGTTTTCTTTTATTTGTTCTCTTCTTCATCTGATCCATTCTCTCTCTCTCTCTTTCAATTCTTCTTCTTTGATCCTGCCATTTCTCCTTCATAGTCAGCCCAATCGTGATTCAGCGTCCTTTCCCACTTCTCCTTCATTACTCTCCTTTCTTCAGTCATGAACGACAACTTTACCCATATAATACAGTCGATCAATGACACTGAAACGACGTTACCAGTAGAATATTTCATTGAAACTTGCTTTCCATAATGTTCAATTTATGCTAATATTATACGCTACTGGATTAAGTGCATTAACAAGTTTGGGGTTGATGTTTTAAAAAAAAAAGACTATTTCTGCATAAAACAAAAGCCGTTTTCCTCATCTCGCTGTGAACACATTTCCATTTCTTTCCTGCTCTCTCTCTCTCTCTTTCTGAAGTGACTAATTTAACTATGAAGGCACAAAGATTATAAATATCTACAGCTATTACCCATGAGGCATTTGAGTACATACTACTTATTGTGAGTCAATAACACTACAATGACTACTACGTCAATATGCAAAGAATCTAATGAATAATTATCTCTGGATAATTATGAGGATTTAAAATCAGTCGGAGGAGTTCTTGGCAACTGTTGTGAGACTATTATAAAATTATCAGTAAATACACGCTGAAAACAACTAGCGGAAAAGACGTTCGATGATATGTCAACTAATAGTGAAAAACATAGCAACTAAGAAAAAACTAGTGAATGCAGACAGAGTTAAGTCAATATTTCTCAAAAAATGAATGAATCAGTTATCTAATATATTCTTCGTTTAAAACAGGTCGCTAAATATTGTCAATTTGAAAAACTGGGATCGAAAACAACAGCCAATCGAAGAGGATTTGATTCAAAGGAAAAAGGTTAGGCGGCCTTCAAAATGACTCTTATCTGTCCTCCTTTACGGCAGCAAATGTTGGACGGTCTCCCCAAAGATGAAGAAGGCAACGGAGGTATAGTTCTACAGAAGAATGCTAAGGATACCATAGACCGAACCTATGTGCAACGATGAGGTTTCGAAGAGTTTGAAAACATGGAGGAAGTTATTTTACCATGCGGAAGAGACAGCTGAAATTTCTGGGACATGTACGAGAAAAGGGGGTTTGGAGAATCTGATACCAGCATATTCGAATAGATGGAAAGATAGATAAGGGAAAAAATATTGCATGACATACTTAGCAGGTTTAAGCAAGTGGATTCAGAACATTTCTGGGAGGGAATGTAGCAAAGGGACAAAACATTTTTGAGAGCTGACAAATGATAGACATCATGTGGAGGGCCATGATCCCTACGTCCTGAAAGGACAAGCTTCATAAAAAGGAGAAATTTTTTTGAAAAATGCATATGTTTGACAATTGTTTGTCTGAATTTGTTCGCAACATTTTTAATTAATTCCATAAATTTAATAGAAAAAATTTAAAGATCTAGTAGAGGAAATTTTAAAAATAAAAAAGAATGAATAATATTTATTTTTTTGTTTATCGTATGGAAAAGAGAAAAACAAAGTTATCTTGATATTTTTTTTTGAAAAAGCTCACATCAATATCTATCATTTTTAAACGCAAATTTTGTCTAAAAAATAATTTTATACAGACGGTCGAACAAAATGATTTAAGGAAATAAATTGACCAACTTTATCATTAGGGCTTTTTCAAGGAAAGGAAAATTCGAACTCAATAATGTTTTTGAGATGCATTTAAATACGGGAATGGAACTGATTTGAACAGAATTTTCTGGAAGTTTAATGAAAAGCCTTTTTTTTTTTCAGATTTATATTTATATGAAAAAATATATTTTTTTTACTATTTAATTGAATAAAAAGTAGTTTGAAATTTTTTAAGTATTAAAACTGTGAAAAGAATCATTGTTTTAATAGAAAATGATGTATTGAAAATATTTCTCCAAAAATGAATGAACCAATTATCGGAAATTTTCTAAAGAAAATTTATTTACCTAAAATTTGAATTTGAGAACCTGGGAATAAAAAAAAGAGTCAATCAGAGGATTTGATTCAAATGAAATTAAATGCAGTTTTTTCAAAAAAAATTTATGTTCAAAATAAAATAATATGAAAAACCGGAAAACTTGTCAGTTTGAACAGTGTGTCGAATTTGTTCAGAAATTGAATTACAGACATAAATTTAATAGAACAAAATAGTTTCAGATGAATATAGAGGAAATTATCACAAAAAAGATGGGAATAATTTTTTTTGTAGATATCGTCAAAAAAGAATAAAAAAAAGTAGCATATATATATTAAAACTGTGAAAAGTGTATCAATATGAATCATTTTAAATTAAAAGTCTTGTAAAAAAAAAGAAAAAACTTACAGTTGGTCAAAACAAATGATCGAAATTGGACAAAGACGTTTTTCATTCAAAAAAAAGGAAATATGCTTATTAAAAAATTGAGTCAATAATATTTTATTTGGATATGCAATAGACACGAAAGGTCGTGACGTAAATACCGAAATTTTCATCGTCGAAATTAGCAAAACAAGTTTAAAGAAATGCCTCTGTCCAATTGAACCATTTCGACGGATTTTGTAAAAATGTTACGATTTTGAAGCCTAATTGGAAATTTGAAAAAAATAAGTTTGAGTTATTACCAATTTTCGTGGATGAAACTGATGAATTCTTGTCGAATGAAAATGATTTATTGATATAAATTGAAAAAATTGCTAAACAGCATCAAAGCAAAAAGAAATGCTTGTTTTTTGAAAAAATCTAAAAACAAAGTTAAAAACTAAAGTAAAATATCTGGTCATATTTTGAATTACGTAAATACTATATAATTCTATTTTTGTGAGGAAAAACTAAGATAAATAATTGAAACATCTCAAATAACGAAAAACGACGTGAAGCAAATTAGTAAAAAATATTTAATCATTTTAGGAAAGAATTTTAAAAGATCACAATATATAATGTTTGGGACAATAAAAGAAGATTTTTTTTTTATTTTCAATTCAAATATCACATCCCCTAATGAAGAACAGACATTGTAAACTCTTGCGGGTATGAAAATATTACTTACCTCCACTTATTTCGGCATAAATTTTCGATACTTTAAAATGATTTTTTTTAAATGAAAATAGATTCTTGAAGATTTCATTTTAGTTTTAATTGAAAGCTAAGTGATTAAATTTATTATTTCCATTAAGTAAAATATTCTGTTGTATTTCAGATAGAAATTATATAGATTGGAATGTCAAATTTAATTTCGATTTCTTAAAATTTTCTTAAAAAAATCTTTGAAGTTAAATTTAAATTTGTCAACAAAACAAATTTATAGATTTTAAAAAATTTTCCAAAAAAGATATATTTCTGAGACGTTATTTGAGTAAAATTAGAAAATTTTAAGTTAAATTAATCCGATATGAAATAAATATTACTTACGTACAGCATACAAAATTAATAATAATACCATTATTTAAAGATTGGTTATGTTATCTGATCAGATTCTGATCCAATGATTGATGTACGAGTGAGAGACGAAGTGATGACAGCTAGTATGGATGACATGTATTGACATAAATTTCTAAACTAATTTCAAATATGAATGAAATAAAGTTTAAAAATAATTTAAATTTATTAAACATTAGTTTTAAAATAAAATTAAACGTCTTCATCAAAATAACTGGCATTAAAAAACAATTTTTATTTGTAAAAAAAAAAAAGAACAAAAAAAATTACTCAAATGAAGTAAATTACGCTAATGTCTATGCATAAAAAAAAAAAATATTTAGCAAAATAGTAATTGAAAAAAGTAAAACTTACTTTAAATTTTAAACTTTTAAAGTTGAAGAGAAAACCTGAATACACAAATACACAAACACACAACTAAACAGACACACAAATACACATACACACAAATACAAAAACACATAACTACACAGACACACAAATACACAGACACACAAATACGCAGACACACAAACACGCAAATACGCAGACACACAAATACACAAACACGCAAATACACTGCCACACAAATACACATACATACATATACACAGACACACAAATACACAAACACGAAAATACACAGGCAAACAAATGCACATACACACATATATACAGGCACACAAATACACAAACACACAACTAAACAGACACACAAATACACATACACACAAATACAAAAACACATAACTACATTTTTTGACAAATACACTTTTTTACACAAAACACAGTTTTGCACAAATACGCAGACACACAAATACACAAACACGCAAATACACTGCCACACAAATACACATACATACATATACACAGACACACAAATACACAAAAAAATACACAGGCAAACAAATGCACATACACACATATATACAGGCACACAAATACACAAACACACAACTAAACAGACACACAAATACACATACACACAAATACAAAAACACATAACTACACAGGCACACAAATACACAGACACACAAATACACAGACACACATTTCATTCTTTCGCTATCCCTATCTGATGAAGCTTTGAATGGCGAAATGTATTATCGAATATATTTCGAAACAAATCTAATTTCATAAAGGTTTCTGATTGTCACAGATGAGCGCTTAGAAAGGAAATTTTGTTTTTGGGTACATTTGACCTTTTATAAATCCGAAACTTTATTTTCAGTTAAAAAATCGGTGAAACGTAAGGCATTTGACGGTTCCTTATAAGAATACAGGTTCGATTCCTGACGGAGGACACATATTTTCTATGAAAACAAACTAACATTCATACGGTAAATGAAATTAATACTGTTTATTATAATCAGAGCATCTACCTAAATATTTATATCTATAAAAAAGAACAATGTAAAATAAAAATGTCTTAAAATAATTGTCGGACTTTGTCCATTTATTAATATATATATATATTGTCTTGGATTCGGGATGAAAAACCGGTACCAATAAATAACAAACGCCAGGAATGAATATAGGAAAAAAGTCTAACGTAATAATCAATTTGGTAACATTTTCTTGGAATTGTTATTGCTGTTCATTTTGGTTTAAATAAGTTCTAGAAAAATACTTGTAAAAATCCTCTATATATTTCTTACAAAAAAAACTCGATTTCCGTATTTTCATTCGTAACACTTTGTTACCCAGTTAAACATGGATACTGGCAAACGGCAATTTTTTTTTTTGAGTTTTCGAGAAATGCAATGCAAAATCTTGTTTTCATGAGTTCTTTATCCTCGTCGAAAAGTTGTTGTGGATTCCAGGATGAAATCCGGTACCAATAAATAACAAACGCCAAGAAGGAATATAGGAAAATAAATGTATTAATGTAATAATACAAACTGGTAATGCAGGTTAGTAGTTCCAGGAATACGGGTTAGTAGCAAAATATATATACAGTCTTTGGGTATTGAAGTATCGCTGTATGACTTCTTACTGAGTCTACGTGCTCGTTCACTGTGACTCCCACAACGCTGTTACCTCACCTCACTCTTCCGGTTACCTATAACCTTTACTCTGTCCTCTTTTGGACTCGTCTCCTCGGTCTTGCTCTCTCTGGTCTTCACTGGCAGTCATATAAGTATATACTGGGTGAGTCCATTTTGTATAAATGGGTGGACCTCAACAATATATATATATATATATATATATATATATATATATATATATATGTGTGTGTGTGTGTGTGTGTGTGTGTGAATGTATGAATCTTTATATGTTGTATATGATAAAAATGTATTTTATTTCACTTAATTGTATAGTTTTTGTTGTTCCGACTGTCCTTGTTCTTCCAAGAAATTTTGATGAGATCGCCAAAATGCCGCTGACTTCAAAATGTTGGTACATGCCTGTAACCGTATTTCAAATCTGACACCACGTGGGGTATCGGAGCAAATGGAATTATCCGCGACTCTGCTTCCATTCCTCGTTTAACTGTTGCAAAAGGGATTAAGCACTGTGAATGCAAGTGCATA
>CAHIKZ030003942.1:0-52306 GCA_903632075.3 Acanthosepion pharaonis
TACGTTCCGGCCTTCTTCAGGCGGTTGGAATGTCGAACTGAACCCTTTATTTCGCTCACTGAGGTAGACTGTCCAGTTCCACGTGCCATGTTTGATGGATGTCAGTTAATTTCCTGTTAATTTCCCTGTGAATGTTCCCCACTACCTTAACCGGGCATTGAACTCTTGTACTCTTTGGGTCCTGTCACTGGATCTAACCAACGCCTTTATCCTGTGTGCCATGGGTATGAATTTCTGGATATTATAAACGTAATGTCTTCAGTAAGCAACCATTTTACCAGTGCTCATATTGCAATTTTGCTGTTATCATTGTATGTTTTTTTTACCAGAACTCATATTGCAAGGGTTCAGTGATTTAAAAAAAAAATCTATATGTACAATTGTTAAATATTTATATGTGTGATTATTAAAAGTTTGCCGTTTAATTATTAATAATTATTAAATATTTTAAAAAAACATTAAAAGCATAATAGCTGTTTTAGAAATTGATTTAAATTTTAAAACATACCATTCATGATAATAGTCTGATATTTCTATATGTTAAAAGTACAGTAAAATATTGAAATCAATGGACAAAAAATATGAACGATTACTCAAATTTGTTCGACACCTTGATCTTAATTTTAGTTCTTGATATCAATACACAGAAATATCTAAAATCGTTTATCTGTGATTTCAGATGGAAACAATTGCAGTGAACTACGGTTTTCTTTTTTTCACCAGCTGATTGTCCAGACATCCAAAAAATATTTTTTACATTGAAATCAAAGGCTAAAACTATGGCAAATAAGCACGTTGAAAAACTTCGATTTCAATTAAAGGGAACTTTTACATGCTTTTGAAAATAAATTTAAAATAAAGACATTTGAATTCCTTTGAATAGTTGCAGAAAGGAAGAAAAAAAAAGATAGGAGTGAAAGACTGAAGACCAAGACGACAAATAATAAAATGAATCATTTGAATAATCCTTTCTCTTTCGAAGAGTGGTGGAAAATTTTCACAGTGATTGTTAGTTTTTGATATCTACTGATACCCTTATTTGCACTAGAATGATCTATTTAAACCAGAAATAAATTGTACTAGTACATTGATGATAGACATTGAATTTTGATAATGTAATGCAAAGGTTGACGCTTTTTGAACTAAAACACTAAATCCCATTTTCAACCCATTATGGAACTGACCGCCCATTTTGGTCACTTTCTAGTTGTTTTATGGAAACGTTTAATGGTTTGTATTAGAAGATTGTTGTATGGCAGTTTTAAAAAAGGACCAGCGATATTGAGATGTAAAAAACCAATATAACGGGTTTAAATAATTGGTTTTTTAACAAAACTGTTCGGAAGGTTTGATTCACTCATTTTGGAACAACGTCTTCCAATTTACATTAAAAGAATTAAAGAAACAGAAAATTTTGTGGAAGAAAACACAATAATACTGAATTACCACCCTGAATGTCAAGTCCACCATGAATGTTTTAGACGATATATGCAGATGACGAAGAATCTAAAAAAAAAAATCAAACATGGGTCCACTGATGCAGATGCAAGTTTCTACAATGGACTCAGCACCAAATAAAAATGTGCCTTCAACCATGGAAACAAGAAAGAATGTTTGCGTGGAAAATAACATCTTTGACAAGACTGATACATTCCTAGAGAAGAAATCAAACATAGGGATACAAAAATTTAATAAATTCACAGGACAGATGGGTGAAAAGGGTTTTTGAGAGGAAATGAAATACAGTTGAGAACTATCATCAAAGAAGAGCAGGATGATATATTTAGTGGAAAGGAGAAAAAAATAAAAAAACACATGAATGCTAGAAAAAAAGTAGGCATATACATGAAGGGAAAGTCCTAAGTGGATTTGATCTAATGAAAGTTCTTTTTGACAAATTTGATGTTTTCTTTGGGAAATTCCCAAGACAAAAGTCTTTAAAAGATAAAGTAAAGGAAAATTTCTTCGAAAAATAAATCAACATTAACCCAAAAGGAAAATATATTGACTTGCAGAAAGTGTTATACCACCTATGAATACTGAAAATGGGTACCTATCAATCATATAAATGACAAAAGTTTATAAAAAAAAAAAAAGAACTTAATAATTTTGTCTATTAATAAATAGCCTGCATCCAGTAAATGCGCGATACACCTACTAATTTTGGGGGTATTGTATTTTTGATTGTTATTAAAAAATTACCATTTCAACCTCTGTTTTTCTGCAATTCCTCATTCAGTTCAACCTTAGGTTTTTTTTTTTTTTTCTGCTACAACGGAAAGTGGTCTTTTTCATTCAACCCGTTTAGCGTGGAATTTTTCTTTTAATACTAGATTAGGCGCAACTGGCAAAAAGAGATTGGCAATATATTGATCCCAGGTTCAAAATTTTGATTTAAGAATGGCTAATTAAATCATGGCTTGCCTAACACACTCAAGGCTCGGATTCAGTGATTAACACAAGATATTTAAATTCATGTCTGTGTGAATTATTTAAAAGATAACTTTTTCAGTTTCTAGTGATGGAGAATTGCTGTCATTTCTGATTTGATAAAATTAGTGACATTTTTTTTCATTTTGGGACAAAGTGCTTTTTTTGAATTAAAAAAAAAAGTGATCTGGAAAAAGGAACCAATCTGGTATTACTAAATAAAGTAATGTGTTTGCAAATTTATTTTTATTAAAATTTGAAATGGCAAAATATATTGCATTAAAATATTGGTAATTCGGTTTTATCTTTTTAATATTTTTCAGTGATGGAATTCAAATAAAAATGAATTTCCCATCATTGTGCTTTTAATTAGAAAATATCTATCAGAATATTTCTGATTCTGTTGAAAGTGAATAGTTATTTAGTGATTAAACATTTATTTATAAAATTTTCAGGTGAAATGTGAAAGAGAACTTTTGAGAATGCTTTCTTACATTATAATTTTAAAATTTTAGGTTTAAGTATTTCTAGCTTTGTTGATTTAATTAAATCACACCATTTACTTAAAAAATTGTTCTCTTTATTGTTTAACCTCTAAATCAATTTTTTAAAGAAAACAGATATCTAAGTTTATTTCTCTCTAGTTTTGTATTCATTATTAATAAATGTATTTTCATTTATTTTGGGAAAAACTGTAGGGCCTGAAAATAATGATTTTTAATCACTGTTGTATTGGAAATTTAGAATCCTATGGATAAAAAATATTGGTATTTGCTTATCTTTTTTTTAGTTTATTTTTATATCAGTAAGCAGAGGTGGCAGTGTGAGTGGTTTACTAGTCATAACAAATCTTTCCCCAAATGCTAAACAGTTTTTGGGTCTTCAGAATTATTATTTAAACTGGCAGTTATACCCATTTTCAATTTGAATGGAGCAAAAACAGCATCATGTTTAGATGAAAACAGAGTCCTCTTCAAATTATTTTTCCCAAAAGTACTTTCATTAAAAAACATTTTGAATTAATGCAGTTACTGATATAACAGAAGTAGTCTGTATTTATTCAATCGAAGTTAGATGAGGACATGAAGGAGAAAAGAGGCAACATGAAAACCCACTTCAGACCCCAATTATTTTGGAGTTTTTGAAATTCAATTTGTCAGTGCATTACCAGAGATGTAAAAGAGGATACATTTATAAAGCAATTATTAAGTTTGATGAAAATTGGTTGAAAAATCAACAAAAATAAAAAAAAAAAAAAAAAACACCTTTCCCTTTTTACACCGGTATATGGGTGGACTCAATTATCAAGTTAAATGACTGTTAAACAATGAATTTATTGAGTGAAGTTTGTATTAGATTGCTTGAAAACTGAGGGAGTTTTTAGTTTAAGATTTGTGTTGAAATTGATTTTTCTTTTTTCAGAGTTTTTCGCTAAATGCAGTGTAGAAATAAAAATGAGGTCTTGTTGAGCTCATCATGATGTAAGTAACCTACATACCAAAGTTCGAATGAAATTAGAGAAAAAAAGTTGAATTTATCAATTTTAGATTGGCTTTATCAATCAGTGATTTTTTTACGCTAAGAACCTATCGCTTACATGGTACAATGTATGTGCAAAGTTTGGTCAAAATCAATTGGATGGATGTAGAGTGAAAAGGTATCACACAGAAGACAGATGAACAGATACACAGACATCCTATGTTTTATATAATGCATCATTCTGTGTGTATTAAACAAAGACCCTACTACTTAAGATTATTTTGAATAAAACAATCTATTTATATATAGATTGTTTTATTCAAAATAATCTTAAGTAGTAGGGTCTTTGTTTAATACACACTAAATGGTGTACGACTGGAGAAGGCTGGGTTATGGCTTCACTTTGTGCAGGCAAAGGTTTTCTTGAACTTCAGATATTTCCACTATTAGGTGCATCTGATCAGCGTCATCATTCTATTTGTTTTTCTTGAAAACCAGGTTGAAGCCATCAGTTGAATTTTGACCTATCACCTGGGGAGGGGGAAGTCTCTTAGTGAAACTGTCGTTTTACATCCATTTTGTAAGCATACATGTGCATAATTAAGACTCAACCTCATCTACCAGCAATTCAAACTTACTTTGACGCACATGACATCTTGTCAAAACATTTCCAAGATGAGACAGCCATGAAGGGAGTGAATGCCCATCTGTTCTCTTCCATTGGTGATGAAACATTCTCTCGTGTGGGCTTCATTAGTAGCTGTACACAGCATGATTCAGATTCAATGAAGAGCCTGAGGGAGTACTGTCTCACACATGGACACCTGGAGACCTCGCAAACACAGAGCCATAGATATGGTTCACCAAATTATCCTACTGTAATGTTCTACTAGACGGTTACCACACAGATTAAAAATAGTTAAACAGCTCTTAGCCATACCTTGCATATTCAAAAATATGGCGAGTTCTTTAGAAACAAATTACTGGCCTGTCAGAATGAATATAGGCCAGCATTTCAAATAGGCAGGAAATATTTTGCAAACAGTCAATAACTGAGAGGTCAAGTGCTTGCAGGGAAATGTAAACAGAAATCTGATAAACTTGTCGACTATGGTTAACATATACCAATTTTTATCATTTGTTGGTAGGGGACGTTTAAAGTCAATGTTAAGTCTCTCAAAGGGCAGCGTAGCCTTTATTACATGACTTTCACATCCTTGAAATAAAGTAAGGGCTTTATTTCAGAGTACACAGAACAGGTTTTTGTTATTCTTTTTGTCTTCCATTGAAGAAAAATTTTTACTTTGTACAAAATGGGTCATATGTGTTATTCCAAGGTGACACATAGGATTAATGGCTGAGCAGTGTGACCTAGATAATGTATCAGCAGTGTAGTTTTGCTTCCCTGAATAATAAATGATATAAGTATAGGAAGAACGTTTGAGTCACCATCTTGCATCTTTTTTTCATTTTTCTTGCTCTTCTTCAGTCAAGAAGTGATACAGATTTTTGACCTGTTATTAGTTGAAAATGCTTTCCCAGCAAATAACTTACACAAAGACTATGATAGTGTATTCCTCTTTTTTGACAGATGAATGTTTACATTCAGTGACTGTTAATGTCCTAGAAAAAAAGGCTATAGGCCTGCCATTTTGGCTGAGCATTGTGGCAATGGCTAGTTCTGAGGTGCCAGTTTCAACAACAAAAGGTATATTCTTTTCAATGGTAAAGATCATAGCATTTACAAAGTCTCGCTTAATATTTTTATAAGCATCAAAAGTGGATTGTTCTAGTAGAAATTTTGAATTATTACTAGTGGATATATTTTCTAGGAAAATTGGTATACCCACTTAGTGTAATGGGAGAACAGATTGCTCGACATAAGGAAGCTTTGTTAGTTGGAACAGGTAAATTTAGGAGGGGTTGCAAATGTTCTGGACCAGGTTTTATCATACTACCTGAAATGGTGTAACCCAGAAGGTTAATAGAATTTTGTCAAAATATACTTTTATCCTGACTGAAAGTGAAATTAAGGTGTTTGGCAACTTCCATAAATTTACATAAATTTTCGTCATGCTCAGATTGAGTTCAGCCACATGTAGTTATATTGTCAATGTAAGTAATAGTGTCTTTAATGTTATTATCCCTAATTATTTGGTCAGCAACCCTTTGAAAAGCCACAGCCCCATTTGTAAGCCTGAAATGGACCTGACAGAACTGATAAAGTCTGCCATTTGCTTCAAAAACTGTAAAAGGATTATCTTGTTTTTTCATCCAGATTTGGTGGTAGGCATTATGCAGATCAACCAAACTAAAGACTCAGCACTTGGATATCTTTTCTATTAAATCATTGATGCTAAGTAGAGGATAAGCATTAGTAAATCTATTAATGGTTTGAGAATAGTCAACCACTAAGTGTTTCTTCTGATTTTGACCACCAGTAACCACAATACTTGTGCTCTCTACAGAGATAAACTCAGTTCCATAATCCCTTCAGCTAATACCAGTTTTACTTCAGAGTTAATGAACTTAGTATCAGCTTCAGAATATCTCCTTGATTTGATAGCTACAGACTTTCGCATATAGCCTCCTTGCCTTGGCACTGTGTATGGGAGTGTTTCCTGAAACCACAGAAGAAACACTTAGCCCTTGAAGTGGCCATGATGGTTTGGTAAGAAGAGGTATTGTTAGTAATAGTAGAGGCAGTGAATGTAGCTGGAATAAATCCCATTAATAAAGGCATCTCTAAGGTGTTTGTTTTTGCACTTCTCAACAGTATGAAACCAAAAATTGCAGTCCTGAGTCAAAAGCCTTAGGTTTTCAAGGTACTGATCAAGGGTTTTCTTAGATCTTGTTTGCAGTTGGAGCGCAAATGTTGTGCAATTACTCTGTTCTTAGGCTTAACGTAGAGCTTTCTGAGCATTTCCACAACTGTCTTGTAAGAAGTTTATTCTTTAGCATGTTTGTAAATCGCCAGGGACAGAAAGTCAATAAAGTACATGTAATCTGGTTGTACCTTCATCAATAAAGTTAATGAAAGTTTTAAATCAATGGTGCCACTGGTCTGCAGCATCATTCACATTAGGGTCCACCTTGAAATGACAGTTTCAGATTTCTTTCTATAGCCTATGATGAATAAATTGTTGCGAGCCAAGATTAATTGATATGAAGTATCTTCTAAGAGTTCAGTTGAAAATGAAAAGTAATGAAGAAAGGTGAGAGTAGAATAGTCAAAACATTGTGAGTATAATAACTAAGATGAGCATGCTGGCCCCAAAATAAAGCATATCAGAATAAAAAGACTTGCTTAAATTTTGATAGAAGAGGCAAAAATCAAACTATAATATATATAGTGGGGGGGAAACAAATATCCGAACACATACAAATTCTTAATTTATTGTATTTCCAACTGCAGGATTTAGACATACTAAACTGTATTGGAAGTTGAGTCTGCTCTGACTACTGAGATCTAACGTATATAAAATAGGATTTTGGCACAAGGCATAAAAGGGAGAAGGAGTTGAGGCTGCTTGTCACTTACTAGCTAATTTGATTCACAATCCATTCACTCATTACAATTTGCACATCCATAAGAACTCATCCCTCATCATTCAATCCTCCATATGCCATAATACTGCATACTCTCAGGAAACCTACAAAAAAAACCCATGACATAATAATTTCATGAGCATAAAATTCTATACAATGAGTGGATAGGGGACAAATCCAAAAAAACTAAAATATCAAAACAAAATAAAGATAACTGATGTTAGTTGGACCCATTAAATCTTCAGAAGATTTAAGAGAGGCTGCTGTATCGCTTTCTATCAGTTCTAATCTTGAGCTGATGCTCAAAAAATTGGATTAGACCCTGATGAGATAACAGTCACCTTGCAAGACTGGCTATCTTAGTATTCTTTAGGTCTGAAAAAGTTAAAAAACAACAATCAACCTATTCACATACAGGGCAGAAATCTGCAGCGATAAGGACCCCAAGGGATTATTCCAGGCTCCCTGTACCCAACTCAGACGTAATCTATCTAGGGTATGTTAGTTTTACCACCCTATATAATAAGAGATGGAGCAATACGGGACCTTCCCTACACAAAATTTTATAAATTTTTGAGTTGGATTGAACCCAATTCAAATACAGGGATTTCTGGGAACATGTCCTTTGCTTCAAAAAGGTGGTACAAGACCTTTAATTACACCCCCATATCCCTTACGCAAGTAATAACACCTAGAGCCTTTGGAAAATTGTGGGAGTCCTCTACCGACTTTCCATTTACTGTGAACAATTTAAAAATAGGGCCCAATAGGGGTTTTTTTTCCTGGTTGAAAAGGTCCTTTTCTAGTTCCTTTCTGTCCACTTCACAAATGTAATCCGGGCCAGGGAAATATTTTTTCTTTTTCTTTTCCCTGGCGGGGTGGGGCAGGGAAGAAGTGGATGAGTGAGGGGGAGTAGACACTGAATTAGCAGAGGAGGGAGAGCAGAATGGAGCTCGGGCAGGTGAAGGGGGAAGGCTCCTTGCTTTGGGGAAGACAATAGTATCTAAAATTTCCTTTGGTGAAGCAGGGATGTATAGTGACCTGTTTCCCTCCATTCTACTTCAGCCAGTATTTTTTTCCACTGGTTTTTCTTGTTTCTCTTCCTCCTCCCTGGTCCTCTTCAAAGATGAAGAATGAGGCGGAGACATTTCCTCTACCTCCATCTCAGATTCAGGTTATTGCTGCTTTTTAGGTTGTGGCTGTTGCTGTTTTTCTTGCTGCTGACTTTACTTTTGCTGCTTCTAATGTGGCTTTTGATGTTTGTCTTTCTCTTATTGCAGTGGTTTCTGTTGTTGCTGCTGCACCTCCACAGGTCGCTCCTGAGGTGGTGGTTGCTTTCTCTTGCTTTTGTTGCCAGTTTTGGTGGCGGCACATCTCGCTGTTGGGGAGAGGGAATGTTTGTTGTCTTTCATCTCCTCTTCACCTCCTTCCAGACACCATCGGGTGCCTGTTCAGTTGCTACTTCTACTGTTGCGACTATTACTGCTGCTGTCATTGGGCAGGGTTGAGGCTGTGTTGTCACAATTTTAGCATGCCTTTGACATGTGCCCCAAGGCACCACATGATCATGGTCACCTGTAACACAAAGTCCCCAGTGGCAATGCCAGATTTGCTTGTTACAGCACTAACCTCTTCTACTTGCCCATATTTGGCAAAGATAACCCCCACACGGTCTTCACTGACGTCCACAGACCCTCCCCATGTACCGTGATCCTTGTCCTCTGAATGCCCAAGTACTCCATCTGGAGTCGCACTGACTTTGATGTCAGAACACTTCCAGCCAGTTGCTTGGCATCTTGCTCAGTAGCCAGGAGAATGTCCCACATTATGTTTGACTTCCTGGCTAACACTTTCAGCCCAATACTTTTCAGGGCCTCTTCTATGATTTCTATGTTGGCCTCAATCAATTGCTGACTCTTCACGTTGGTAGTCAGTAGGGAGATTGTCCATGTAGTAACAGCATCCAGAGCCTCAGGAACAGTGTGGAACTCGTTTCCTTTGAAAAAGTACTCATATTTTGCCCTTTGTTCGGTGTTATCAGCTGAATCCTTCTTCCTTAGCCTGTTTTCAGCCCAAGCTGTTTTCTTTACTTTAGTGATGCCAATATAATTTTATTTTTCCATTTCAAATAAAACGAAACTAAAGAAAAACAGGCCAATAAAACAAAACTTGGTTTTGCTGAAAAAACAAATCACACATAAAAACACAAAAAATAAGAAAAACAAAAACAAAAAATTAAAGTCTTCCTTACAAAACTTAAAAAGGCAGTTTATGAACTAAAGTGAGAGGGGTAAAAATTACAGCTTGACTAAAATATTAAAGTGAGTGCAATAGGAAAAACAAAATGCCACATGGGGTGGAAAATAATACAAAAATCGAAAGTGAAAATGGAAGGGGCAAAAAAGTAACAAAAAATTCAAAAAACTAAACTTAACGCTGATTCGCAAGTGTCTATATGCAAAAAATCCCAAAGAATTAAAGCTGGACAAAGTCAGTATATTTACCAACCTCCCCACGAGGTAAGATGTGGCATAAGGTCGAGTTTAATGCGGGGGAATCCAAGCCCATCTGCTCTGACTATATTTATTGTACAGAATACTAGCTAATCCAATTCACAACCCATTCACTCATTACAATTTACCCATTCACCAAAAAAACTCATCCATCACCAATCAATCTTCCATACACCATAATACCACATCCTCACAAGGGGGACCTACAAAATGCTCCTGAAACCATAAAAATATAATGATTATATATGTACACTTAAAAATTTATGGATGAATAAAATGAAAGGGGGTGGGGGATGAACCCAATAAGAAACTAAAATGATACACAAAAGCAACTAATCATAACTGATGGTAGTAGGGCCCATCCAACCATCAGAAAGTAGAGGCCACTGTATGCTGCCCATTTGGACAAAATCAAGAAATTCTCTGGCTAAGAGAGTGGGAAAAGGATAAAAAATTATACGGCCATGGGAAAATATAAAGCTGATCCAGTTGAGATAAAAGGGGCCAAAAACAAACTGGGGAGGTTGGGAATCTCAACTTGGATCATAACAAAAGATGTAGCCAGGAACATGCTAGAAACAACATTTACTCACATTAACTCGGTACACAAAAGCTTGTGTAATCTAACGTGGGAGGCGGGGGATCTCCACAGGAAACTACCCCGATGTGACATAGGTTTGACCTAAAAGAGAAAATCAAGGCTAGCCCTGTTCAAACGAACCAAGCTCGCCTCAGTCACCCACCTTTCACTGTAGACTGTCGAATGCAAGGGTTTTCTATCAGTTCTTATCTTCATCTTGAGCTGATGAGAAAAACAGGCCTAGCAAGACTTATTCCTGTTGCGTTGTCCAAATCACCATTTGGGAGATGGCCAGCAGCATCAGAAACACCATCCGTTTCACCCCAGAATACAGGGGTGACACATTGATCGCACATACGCATGTGACAATGGGCACAAGCTTTTTGGGAGTGAGACGAGCTATCAGCTCGCCAACATGGTCCCATAAGGGGCGGACCCGGGGACAACGGTAGAAGGTGCGCGAAGCTGTTTCTTCTAAACCAAGCTCATACCGTTCACAGTCTGGCAAATCCACAAGCCCCATATGAAGACCTTGTCATTGAGAGGCAACCGATTCCAAGCCAATCACCAGGTAAGCGAAAACTCAGAGTTACTGTGATAATCCGCCGCTGGCGCCCAAGACCAGTAAGAGCGAAACTCCTCCTCAGACAAGTTGAGCTCCTCACATAGGGAATCCTTCGTGACCCCCTCCACTAGATGATGATAGAAGACCTTCCTAGGCCGAGAAAGGTCACTGGACCGAGGAACAGCCAACATGGCCAACCAACACTCGCAAAGGAAATCCAATTGATCCCGGGGTTTACGATGACGCTCAACCCTCTCGAGATGGGGGGACTGATAGTAAGGGAACGCGTCCCTAACAATTCTCACCATAATCAAATCTCCTGTCAATGCGCGGCATAGGAAAGCCAACCTCAAGGCGAGTTTGTGGCTCACCATGTCTGACATTCCCAGCAACCCATGATATGGATGTTGTGCACAGGCTTGTCTGTCGAACTGATTCCCACGTCCCCTCCATAAAGTGAAGGATAGCGAGCACTTAAGCGCCTTCCAATGGTCTTTACAGAGAGGAAGTATGGACAATCGATAAAGTACAATGAGGAAAATATATGTAGCTCACACCGCCGCCCTGCCCTTCACAGACAACCTCTGTCGACGCCAAGTCTGCCCGGCAGCATCGACCTTTGCTCATACTTCAGACCAATTTTTCTCCAGCTGGGGGTCAGGTCCAAACCACACTCCAAGAATGCAGACAGGACAGTTCGTCCAACCAAAGGGCCCTGGAAGATCGACCCCCTTCCAGGCACCTAACCGCAAGCCGGACGACTTGTCGCAGTTAATCTTGGTCCCTGTCACCTTTTCGTACTGATCAAGCATCTTCAGTACTGCCTCAATGTCACTGTGTGATGACACAAAAGCAGATACATCATCGCCGTACGCAGAAACCCTGGCTCGAGTCCCTCCAGGAACGGTGATTCCGTGTATGGCCGTACTGCACGTCAGTGAAGGAGAGGCTCCAACGCCAAAGCATAAAGTAGGGGCGACAGTGGACAACCCTGACGAACCAACCTAGGAGCGGCCAACAGCTTCCTGTTCACCTGTACCACAGCACTGGGGGAGTGGTACAGGAGGCTAATCCAGCAGTAGAAGTCTGGTGCGAATCCAGCGGCCTGCAGGACAGCCACAAGGTAGTGATGGTCAACCCTATCAAATACGTTGGACTGATCTAAATTGATCAGCGCAGCCTCATCATCGTCTTTTACACCCTCTATGATCATGCGGATCAGATGCAGGTTGCTCTGAAGTCTGCTCCGGATCCAACAGAGACTCAGCAACTGACTGCAAATGCTCCTGCAGGATCTTGGCCAAAATCTTTAACTCTGTGTTTAGCAGAGTTATGGGCCTGTAATTATCTTGTTTCCCCACAACACCCTTGGCCTTTTACAACAGCCTGAGAGAACCAGTCAGGGAGGGACCCCTGCCAGAACCAGTTGAACACCACAGTCAAAATCAGGACAAAGTTGTGCGACAGCCTCAAGTACAATTCATAGGGCAAACCATCCAGACCAGGCGACTTGCCTCTTGACCTTCTTCAATGCCACATAGACCTCGCTCTCCATGATCTCTCCCTCACAGCTAGCCGCTTCAGTCGGCAAAAGCTATGGAGAGTCTGCCAAATAGCTGTGAAACTCATCCTCACAAAGACCAGGCTCCTTGGTATAACGGCTCTTGAAATGCCATCGAAACGCCTCACACATGTCTGCTCTGACTACTCTGAGCCAGTTGGTGAGTGCATTATATAACAGGCTGGGATATTCCATTCTGCTTTTTGGGCAAACCTATTCTCTAGGTTGTGATTGGCTGGTGACTTGGATGTGGATACTGTGATCAATAAATGCGCATCATCTTCACCTACATTTTTTTGATTGTCTGACATGTTTTTGTATTTGTTTTGTGCTATTCAGTTTCCTTTGTTTCTGTGACTTGTTTTACGTTTTTCTGTTGTGAGAACTTCATCGTTATGGAGGAGTCTTCACAGTAGTCGCAAGTAGCACTCCTTGCTGGTCCTTCAGCTTGGGAGGCAAACAGACCTAAGGGCCTGGAGTACTATGAGGCCCAAAAGGAAAAATACAAAGAATTCATTGCTGGAAATTAAATGTTGACCATTGTGACAGAGAGAGTCTGGGAAACACACACACACACACACACATATATATATATATATATACATACACACACACACACACACACGAGGGTCATTCAATAAATAAGGTGAATTTTTCGGTATAGGGACTTCTATTACAGATAGAAGCTTACTCTTTTTTATTTCTTTTTTGTTTTACTTCTTTTTCACATGGATTTAAATTCTTTTGCAGATTGAAAATAAACCTTGAGAGTTTTGGTAATTAACAATGATGGCTGACCAAGAAGCATGCTCCAGGATTGAACAGCAGTCAGTTATCAAGTTTTTGGTTGCTGAAGGGTGCAAACCAGTTGAAATTCATAGGAGAATGTCAACTGTGTATGGTGCCACATGTTTCAGCCAAAAAGATGTCTACAAGTGGGCTAAATTGTTTAAAGAAGGATGGAGCAGTGTTGAGGATGAAGACAGGCCTGGGAGGCCTACAGAAGTGAGGTCTCCTGAGGTGATCGAATCAGTCAATGACCTCATTCAGTCTAACAGAAGAATTACTGTGAACTGCTGAGACAGGTAAAGAAAGACATAAAGAACAAACGCAGGGGTCATCAGTCAGAAGGAGTCATCTTGCCTCATGACAACGCAAGGCCTCACACAGCAGCCCAAACGGTGCAGACCATTAACAAGCTGGGCTGGGAACTAATCCCTCATCCCCCTTACAGCCCAGACCTTGCCCCTTCAGACTTTCACCTGTTTGGTCCCTTGAAAGTGTTCACGAGAGGCACAAAGTTTAAAAGTGACGATGATGTCAAAAGTGTTGTGAGCGACTGGCTAAGACATCAGTCCAAAGATTTTTACACTGAGGGAATACGGAAGCTTGTACACAGGAAAAGTGTGTGACAGTGCTGGGAGACTACGTTGAAAAAACAAAAAAAAAAGTAAGCTTCTATCTGTATTAGAAGTCCTTATACTGAAAAATTCACCTTATTTATTGAATGATCCTTGTATATATTTAGTGAAATTGGGTGGATTTGAACAGCGAAATTAGATCAGAGCATTTTTGTTTACTGATGTGGAAATTTCATCTAAACCAGAAGAATCTGGTTCATCGGAAGACAATGGAAATGGCCAAAATAATTTTTATCGATTAAAAATTGAAATAGAGCTGAGTAAGCTAGAAGAAATTTTTGAATTAACATGATTTTGGTTGAAACAACCAAAACCCTGTGATAATCACGTGCGAAGCCAAGGTTCAGTTGTAACCAGCTGGATTTTTCTACATAAACGTGTAGTATGCTGAAAAAGACAGACGGGAGAAAATTCTTGAAGAAAGAAGAGAGAGACGGAAGTTTCAGAGGTTTTTTTTTTTTTTTTCAGGAATTTAAAGAGGTGAAAATATCTGTTTAAACGTAAGAGTCAATATCATTCGTAAAAGAGTGTCATATCTTTTAATTTACAACCAGGAAGAGCAGAGGGAACGAATTACATCAGAGAAGAGACTGTACGATAAAAGCAGTACGATTGAGCAGATATTAACAAAATTTTTTGAAGAGACAGGAAGAAACAATCATTTAAGATATTGGAAATATTCCGAGGTTTTTTAGGCAGACAAGGAAGAGTCTGAAGGGGCGTGACTGGTCATGTTATTCATTCTGAAGAAATGCAACGGAAAAATAATTTTAATTGAATTTTAAGACAAAAGAATTTTAAAAAATTATCATCATTTTTATAATTACGAAGAGATTTTAAAAGAAAAAATGATGAGGACAGAGGCTGGAGGACGGAAATTTAACAGAAGAGAATTAGCCCGGGCAAGAGTTGGGCTAGAGACAATGGAGAATCAAATTGGAGACTTAAGAAGAAGACAACGTGACAACAGAGACTGGAACGAAGCGTCCACTAACATGTGCTGTTGATATAAGTACCACTACTTCTGCTACCACGAATATTACTACTACTGTTACTACAGCTAAGGAGGAACACCACTATAAACTTTAAGCTGCGCACAGAAATCTTATTCTCCCATCTCAAGAGTTGTATATCGTTCTGAGATGATTTAACAAGTTAATCATAACACACTCTCTGTCTCTGTGCATTTTTATGTCAATTACTTTTCTTTTCTGTAACCCGTTTCTTTTTTATACTGTTCTTTTTTGCTATATAAGAGACATTAACAATTCAATCATTGAATAGTTGTTTGTCTGGCTTTCAGCAGATATTAATTTTTTTTGCTGCATTCTAAATTTCTTAGTGCGAGACTCTCCAGCCATGTCTACATCTTCAGTCGACCCTGAATGAACATCACTTCTGCTTTCTGGATCAAACCAAACACAATGTGGGCAGGAAGCAGGATTAAACCAGTGGACCGGTCGAATAATCTACGGATGCTCAGGGGACCTACGGCCACTCCCTTAAGTTCGGTTAGGACCGAGTAGACACCTCAACACAGAGAGTAAAACATCAGAGGTTGAGGGGCTGGGGGCAAAAGTGTTAGACCATTCACTCTGTCTTTGAGGCCGTCTCTCACAGGACAATCTTCCTGTTGACCTCAGATGTGAAATCGGTGTCAACAGGGAAATAATGGAATATGCATTAAAGAGCCTCAGTATTAGTCCCAAAATATTGGCAAAAAGGTTCAATGCTATGTGGGACATTTTGTTGTCAACGGCGGAAGAAATGAAAGCACTGGCTGGGAGCAAAATCTATGAAGATGCAGAACAAATATTTGGGCACAAGGAAGAAAAGGATCATCTTTCATGGGGTGGCACTTCATATAGAGGAGGACTATCTAGGGACATCCTTTGCTCACTATGGACAAGTCAGTAAGGTAGTAATATTTATTCTGCAATTTATAACAGAAATGTGGCACAAGGCCGAAATAGGGGAATGGGGAGAGGACGGTCTTCTTCTGTCTTAATTTTAACTTAGCTAGCCGCAGACACTGACCCAATCGTACGAATAATAATAATAAGTCAGTAAGGTAGCAAGAACCAAGAGCAAGGTAGGCATTACCACAAGAGAGGTGGCTCTGCTAGTACCTCTGACATGGCAAAGCTTTTCCAACATCCCCAACATCTTGTGTTGCAGCCAGAACATTTTTGTTGTTGTGGAGGGCTGGCGGCCTTACTGCTGGTGCTGCAGCTCTGCTGGCCACTTATCAAAGGCTTGCCCCAGAAGAAACCCAGTATCATCAATCCAGCAACCTATGACATCGGAAGAGGCAGTGATGCCTGACAAGTCTGACTAGACCCCCAAGAATCCCAGTGAATGGCAGCAGGTGAGAGAGAGGAGACAAAAGGTGGTTGCTCCAACAGAATGGATGAGAGGATCAGAAGCAGGGTGCAAGGCACAGTCACAGAAACATGAACAGCAACAGCAACCACTGCGACAGGAAAAACAGCAGCAATTGCAGAAACAACAACAGCATCCAATTTCATGCTGTGCCGCAGTGACATTGAGGTGATACAGAAGACCCTTGAACAGTACAAGAACATCACGAGGACCAAGATTAACTGCAATAAGTCTTCCGGCTTGTGGTTAGGGGGTCACAGTTCTGGGACCCTTTGGTTGGACTGATGGACCCATCCATATTCTTGGAGTGTGGTTTGGACCCAGACTTCAGCTAAAGAATTATTGGTCAGATGTACAAGCAAAGGTCTGAGCATTAGTCAGGACTTGGCTTTGAAGGAGGTTGTACTTGAAGAGTAGGCCTTAGGTGTGTGCCACTTACATGTTACTTCTCGTCCTTTACCGATTGGCCGTACTTTCTCTTTGCAGGACCTGTATGGAAGCGATTGAGTGTTGGTTGACCATCTTCTCATGGGGTGGTTGCAATCATTGGGTCTGTAAAGAAGCCTGTTTCCAGCATCCATATCATGGAGGGCTGAGATTGACACGCCTCAAGTTTGGTTTTCCTATGCCACATTTTGATGAGGGTCTTGATTTTGGCCAGGAGTGTTAGGGACGCCTTCCCTAGCCTTACCATCACTCCTCCCATTTCTTGGGCTATGCACCATCATGGTTGTGGCAGTTTGTTGATTTTCCTCAGTGAGTGTCAGTCAGCCTTGAAGGCCTTTCCTCGGTCCAGTGACCTTTTACTGGTTTCATAGGCTACTGTATTGTGAATTAGTGGAGGGGGTCACACTTTCTGCTCAATCTGTGAATTTTGTGAATTTGAATAAATGACTCCAAGATGTGTGTGGGGAGAAAGAAGTTATTCAGCAACCTCCAAGCACCTCACGGTGATAACTAATTATAGCCACCCCCGCGTTCCACCTCAATTGTACCTCACTCATGGAGAAGGTACAAAGAAGACAACTTCATGTTGATTAACAATTCTTCCCTTTTTTTCTTTTCTTTCTTCTTTCAGATGATCATCTGGAAAAGAGAATTAAAAAAAATGAATTTATTAAACAGATGATTCCTTGGGCTCTGATAAAGCCAAAGATTTTAAATGATGGTACTCCTTTCTTTGTTAAGGAGTCTGCAACTTGTTCATCAGTTGATATCCGAGAGAACTCAGCAATTTCCTTTCAGTCCAACATTTCTCTCAAAATGGTCATCTCAATGCAAAGTCTCTTCTCCAAAATCTGTGTTGATGAATGTACTGAGTCATAGAGACAGGAATTGTCCGGCTTGCATATGATCTTAATGTTCTCAGTTTCATCTTTTAGTTGCAGTAGTTCCAATAAGTTTTCTGTAAAATAGGCAGGCTTCTGCATGTCAACTATGACTTTTGACCACCCTTCTAATGTGCTTGGATTGCCATGTAATGGGAATATATTTATTATTATTTCCTACCAAAAAGAGTATATAGCCTCCTTGTGATCCTCCATCTGTCAAATTAGCGAAAGAAGCATCACTGTATGCACAATTTTTAAATGCTCAAGGTTTCCTAAGTCAGGGCCATGTCTATCTGGGATTTTTCCTTTTTTGCTTTCTTAACTACTCTATTGGCTTGTTTTATACATTCTATATTTTGTTATTTTAGAAGGGAGCTTAATGCACTAACATAACTTAGATCAGGTCTGGTTTGGGTGGCCAGCCAGTTAAGTTGGCCAATAACTTGGCTGATTTCAGTAATTTCTGTTGTAGAAATTGCATCTTTAAGGTTCCTGCCTGCTTCTACTGGAATATATTTTAATTTCTTTACATATTCATTCTGTCCAAGTTTGATATTCTCACTATTCTTTTTTTTTTATATCTAATCCTATGTATTGGAACTCAGCAGTTTCTTCAGTTTTAACTGCAATTACATGACAAAGCCTGGCCTGTTTCTGCTCTGAAAGATCTCTCACCCTGTAAAGCAAAAATTAACATGAGCAGCAATTATACCTTGCAGTTTGTTTCCAAAATGCCATGTAAATATTGCTTGATCATATATTGAAGCTATTGCTCCTGACTTCATTAATTCCTACTTGACTGTTAGGTTCCAGGATCTAGAAGCATCAGTCAAGCCATATACACATTTTGAGAGTTTCCAAATATAACCCTGAGGTACATTGGCTTCTTTAGGAGGATCCAGATAAACCAGTTTATCCAACTGCTTGCTCTGCAGGAATGCTGTCTTTATGTCCATTGATTTACACATCCAATGGTTAGCTGCCATTATTGCCAATGCTATGCATAAATCTTCTTTAGAGCATGTGGGAGAATCATTCCTTATGCTGTTAATGTCTCTATCCTGGAAGCCTCTTGCCACAAATCTGGCTTTATAGGTTTGCCTGCCATTGGAATTTTTATTTGTGTAATCCATCTTGTAGAAAAATTTTGGTTGACCTTGGTCAGGTACTTGAATGTACACTATTTTCAACCCAGATTTGGAGATCTTTCTTTCTTGCTTCTTCCAGTTCCAGGTCATCATTAGGAGGAGAAAATCATTATATTTTCCTTGTCACAAGTGTGTTCATGTTCAGTTTCCTCAACCTCACTTGTCTGCCACTCTGATACTCCATGCTCAAAGCCCAGCCAAAAAGGTCCACCCTGTTCCATAACCACATTCATCAAATGCTTGTTCTTGCCTGCCCTACTTATGACATTTATTTTTTTTCCATTCTGGGTCTGTGTGGTTGGCAAGCTTGCATTTAATAGTTTGTCCTGGTTTAGGAAACTCACTTTTCTTTGGAGTGAAGTCCTGCTTATGTGGTCTATCTTGTGCTTCTAGTCTGATGTTGCTCAACATTGTTGTTTGTGGTTTCCAAATCTGCCATTGTACCCTTACATATGTGCCACCATGTTTGACAAGCACCTGCTTATGCTTCCACCCTACGACAGTTCCTGGACCAAGCCATCGATCACACAGGTTTCTTTTGTAAAGGAGAGCATCGCCATTTTTGTAGGATTGTGCTATACATGTTCTAACTTGGTGATGAAGTGCACATCTTAGTTTCTCTGAGGACTCACATGCTATGAATTGTTTCCTGGCAGCATGCATAGCATTTAGGTTATCTGCAACAACTTCACTGGTGAAAACACCTAATGCAGGAGGTTTGTCATTTAGAAAAGCCGGTATGCTGGGATTTCTGCCAAAAACAAGTTGATTGGGACTGTACCCCAAAACTACAATTGGTATCTTATATGGTTTTCTTTACCATTTCTCCCAATATCCCATTGTGTCTTTCATTTAACCCATTGCTCCAAGGACTTACAACAGCAGTAGTATGTACCACAATGTTTAGATTTTGCGCCATATCCCTAAAAGACCGGTTATTAAACTCTCTGCCACTGTCAGTGAGAATAAATCCTGGAGTTCCAAAATACGTAACCCAGTGCTTGAAGATGGCATTAATGATGTTAGGATTCCTAGTAAGGAAAGTTCTAACTCCAACACTGTATCTTGTACCATGGTCAATTAGGTACAGTGCCTTGTTGCCATTAATTTCTTTGATGTCCATTGCAATACTCCCATTGAAATAGGTTCCTAACGAGAATCCAACAATGGGTCCGGGTTCAGCCCTTTTGTAACTCATGCAAATTTCACACGAATTAGAAAGTTCTTGTAGAATTTTAATAAATTCAGAATCTCACATTCCAACAATCTGTCACTTTTTATGTCATGTGAACAAGTAAAATGGTAAGTTATTTTTGATTTGTTTGCATTCCCACATGACAGAAAAAAATATTTTGCCTATTTAACATTAGTCTTGCTTCTAATGATGAATAATATACATTTGTAATTAGACATGCCAAGAATTGTCAACATTTATTCAAAAAGATATCTTTAACAGCTTTATTCAGTTTATATATAGTTGGCATCCATTTATCTCACAAGATAATCATGGCACTCTGTAGTCAAACATTGTCCTTTTGCAAGCAGCATTTGGAGTGGCTAAACAGACCAATTCTTGCATGGCACTCTTTCCGCAGGTTAACAGATGAAGCAGGAATGTGAAATGAAGGTTAGAGATTTTTCTCTCTCTCTGCTTCTTTCATTGTCTTCTGATCTCCAACAGTTCTTTTTGCCTTTTCCCAGGCTTTATGACTCCTCTTTGAATAGCATGGCATCAGCCACTGCAATCATTTGCTAACTGTTCTCAGCTACAGGATTCGATATCTGTACATTTCAGCTCCCTCTTGAAACGATGTCTGTATATTTCAGCTCATAGTGTAGGGTGGCCTACCAGACAATGTCCTGTGGCCAGTTCACTGTAAATGATGTCTTTTGGTATATGACCATGATTCATTTAAATATATGTGACTTGACCATTGAAGATGACATTGACAAAAGAGATGGCATATGGAGGCCGGGCACTGGCCAGACTTCATGCCCCTGCCTACTTGCATCTGTACCAACAAGATCCAAAGGAATGCATTTGGGACCAGCTTAGCTGCAGGATTTTCTTAAAGGTTGTCAGTGTTACCACCAACTGTCTTCAGCACTCCTACATTATATAGGGAAAAATATAAAAGATTTTTAAAAATATATTATATATATATATATATATATATATATATTAGGGTAGGTCGATTTTGGAACTGTAAAAAGAATAACTCGGGGAAAGTTGCAAAATAATGTCAAAAATTACCACAAAAAATATTTTTCTTCAAAACTTCATATTTATTTGAGGAATCGAACTTAAAAATCACAATTTATTTTGTCTTTATCATCATAACGGTGTCACCAGAGACATGTATATGTTAAATTAAAACAGAGTCTTAATGAAAAGAAAAAAAAGAAAATAACGCTTAATAATGGATATTTTTGAGTTTATTATCTATTCTCTTATTAAATTAAATGAAATTACTAAAAATAAAACACACTAAAATATTTAGTTTAAAATACCAACAACTACTTATGAACGGTGTCATTTTTACTGAATATTTTTTCGATATTTACCGGTTGTAATTACCTCCTCTTGTAATTTCATTTTATTTTTGTTTACTGTTTACACTTTTAACTAGCACAAATATCTATTTTATTTTTCATCAAAAAAAAAAAATATTTAAAAAATACAACTTTTATAATTGTTGTAATTTGTTTACATTTTCAAAATTAGTGTTTTATTAAAAAGCCTGTTTAGAAGCTAATCCCAGAACTAACTCTACTTTTATGTAAATAAACATTACTTTTATAATAATGCATTTCAAACTTTAGTTTCCAATTTATTTTGAAAAATATTTTTGTATTTTTCTGATAATACATATATTTTCTTTGTCAGTTATTTTAATAAAAGTGGCAGGAAAAAGCATCCCAAAGGGCCTAGCATACCATGGAATTTTGATAAGGCTATATATATATATATAGCCTTATCAAAATTCCACGGTATGCTGTTGAGTTGATCAGGAGTGATGTATCTTCCAATCTTGGAGCCAGCCTTGCCAATGCATTGCTCCTGGATTTGAGGGCTATGGACCTTCTTATCCCATTATTAATATAAAAAGATATTTATATAGATAAATGTAAAACTGATAGAGCAAAGGCTAAAGTGAAAACAAATGCCCATCAACAGCATGATGAAAAGTTGGAAAATCTTTGTATTGGAGTTGATGGGAGAACTGACAAAGACACACTAATGTACAAGGAAATAGTGGAGGAAAATGGAGAGAAGACTTAAAAAAAAAAACAAGAGACCAGAATGCCAATTGACTGTCACAAAGATGACATATGAAAGTGAATACCTGACACATAGGGTTCTTCCTAATATTGGTGCAACTGGTGTGGTTCTTGCCGAGCAAGTGGCTGATGTTTTGCATTAATTCAACAGTGTGAGCACTATCAAGGCTATCCTTGTTGACAAACACTAATGCCAATTCAGGCTGTGAAGGTGGATTTGCTGCACCTCTAGAAAGAAAACTTAACTGAAATCTTCACACTATTGTTTGCTCCTTGCACCAAAATAAACTTCCGTTTAGAGCTCTTTTTAAACATGTAGATGGTAACACAAAAAAGCCCTGCCACATTCAATGGCCCACTGGGTACATTACGTGCAAATGATTACCATAATTTACTCCAAATATCATTTTCAGCTGTTGGCAGTCCTCTGGATTCTATTTTTAAAATTGAAAATACAGATACCCTTAGTTGTGACCAAAGACTCCTTTATGAATATACAGTGGGTATTTCTAGAGGTAAAGTGGACTCTAAATTTGTATCATGGAAAATTGGTCCATTAAACAAGGCAAGGTGGTTAACTCTAGGCATCAGTCTGATGTGTTTATGGACTCATGGTGCATACCCATGAAATACTTCAACTTCACAGTTTAATAAATTTTATTGTGAATGTGTATACCATTTGCTAGGCTCGAAAATAAAAGAAATAACAAGTTCCACAATTAGCAAATGTATATTTTCAATATGATCCAAAGGATTAGGAAGCAACCATATGAAATCCAACAGATCACATTTTTTGTATCAGTACTTAATAGGTCTATACACAACTTTCGGTACATTATTCTTTTTGATATTTTAAAAAAAGTGAAAAATCAACCTACCCTAATGTGTATGTATGTATGTATATATATATATATATATATATATATATATATAGCCTACAGATCACTTTCCAGCTGTTCCATTGTGATAGTTCTGATTACAACATATGCCTTTTTGTGTCCACCCATAATAATTGTAAACATTTCTGACAGAATGAGGCATTGTATAGTTTGGTTCTTGTGACAACTGGTAGCTCTGTAATAGTGTGTTAAATAAGAGTATGTCTGCTATCCCTTCCTCTAGTCAGTCAATTTATGGTGTAATCTTCTGCTGGTAAAGCAGAAAGCTTTGCTCATAAATTCTCTTCAAATTCTATTCTTGACTCATCTGGAGCATTTTTGCCTAGTTTCTGCTATCATCTCTAAACTGGATTCCCATAAAGCATGCAATCTTAATGGTATCCCTGCAAATAGTCTGAACAAAATGTGTTCCAGTTCTGTCTAAACTATACAATACATGCCTTGCTACTTCTTGCTTTTCTGCTTGTTGAATATTCTCTTCTGCTTTTAAGAACCCAGTTATTGGCCTATTAGTCTTCTACCTCTTTCTTAGCAAAGTCCTAGAGACTCTAATCAACTCAGCAGCTCACCTCACAATTTCTTTCAAACAATATGGCTTCCACTACTCCAGGTCAACTGCTAATGTGAGAAGTTATTACTGAAAGTGTCTATCAACGTTTAGATAGGAATGGTGATGCTTTTTTGACTTCCATCAGCATGGCAGATGCTAACTACCAGGAGAGTAACTCTTTGTGCCTTCTCAGACTAATTTTTTTCATAGACAGGAAGTGGAATGATTATATTGATACATGCTACATGCCATATGTAAAGTAACAGGAATTAATTGTATAGATAATAAATTACAATACATATGACAATGCTGAATAGAAAAGGTTACCTCCATTCATTCTCGTATATATAAGTTGTCCAATCAGAAATTATAAATTTTAGTCTTCAGTTTGACATTATACTGATATTTTTAAATAAAATTTTATTAATTGCTCACTAAAAATTTCACTTAATTTTTAGGCAAATGTAAAACGTTTTTAAATCCATGGTTTGCCAATTTTATACACAAATAAGTTAATGATGAAAGGAATATAGATTCTATATTTGAACAAAAAGATATTTTTTCAAATTTGCAAGTAAACATTTTGATCTAGAATACCAAAGAGAGTCAGCCCTCAATCAATGAAGAAGATTTGAAGATTGTGCTGGAAAATGAGCTAGAAACCTAAGATACTTTCAATGTCTTCATGAGACTTATTTCAAATTATTTAAAAGTAATAGGCAAATAAAAAGTATAAAGTCTATAAATAAATTCACTTAAATAAGAAAATCCAAGGAACACAGTTGTATAGAAGTCTGCATTAATTATATTAAATAGTATAAAATGGATCTATTTTTGTGTTGATGGAAAAACAGACTTTAAATAATAATAACTGGATATGGTCTCCACAATGGCTGAATGTAGATGAGAAACCAAAACTTCAAATTTCTTGAAGCAGCAGGAATCCATTTAAAAACAAAAATATTAACCAATAAAGTTTGTAATTTTTTTTTTTTTATTATATCTGAAACATTGAATAGCAATATGGCATTTGTAAAGTTTTGGCGTGAGACAGAAAATAGAGTGGAGAATTGAGATTTGGCGAGATAAAAGAATTTAATTTCTCAACAAGCCAAGGATTCCATTATAAAGCTAACTTCACGATAGGACCAGATGGCAAACTTTGATAGTGATTGACGGAGTCAGTAGAGAGTGCTGGCTAAATGAATTCTGGGTAGCCAAAAGATATGATGGAAATTTAAGTGGCAATTGGAATTCGTAAAAATTTTGGTCAATGGGGAAAAAAAAAAGAGAATTTTATAAACAAAAATTCTGGATTATAAATTTAAGGAGGCCAGCTTAGCAGACACACCCAAACAGCCGGGATGCCATTGGTCAAGTGGTAGCAGTGGTGATAGGCAGAGGTGAATGGATGAGAAGGACGGAGAATTTACTAACGCCTACTGAAGGGATTGTTATGAGATATCAATGTGAGAGAGGAAGAGTTTAGGAGGGTAGCTCTCCTCCGACCTCCCCTCATTGACGAGGGAGACCCCCCCCAAAAAAAAAATGGGAAGTGATTAATTTTCCAAAAATGGGAAGTAATCAATTTTCCTGGCCTGACAACAAAGATTTCTTTTTGGGAATCAAAATTTACTGAGAACCTCAGGCCACATCTGGCTCCACACCGGGTTTTGGTCGGTACCAATATAAACGAATGTCCTCGGGTCGTTCAGTTAGTTGGAGTTGCAGTTGAGTTGGTTTTGGAGTTAGAGTCAGAGCTTAACCAGAGTCTTGCCTTGTAGAAGCTGACCGAGAGATCCGACGACCTCTGACTTTGCCTATCCTACCAATAGCAAGTTATACTGACAAACGAAACCAAGCCTGCACCCAAGAACTAAATCAGCTCACTTAAGATATCAATTTGCTTGAAACGTAGAAGTGTCACATTTTGTAGAAAATGGGCTGGGAGAAAAACACACTCCAGTATATAATAGAATGATAAAGTTAATTTGTTATTTCTTAACATACTTGAACCTCTAGGGTTTTTCTTTTATTTATTTATTTTTTCCTTTGCGCTTGTGCGATATCACCTTCAGTCAGTCACCTGACACCCGATTGATCTTGTCTACTTAAGATCAAAGTCACAATGTGGGTAGATTAGACTTGAGATTGAAGCAGTTACTCCAGTAACCAGACGGTGCAAGTGAGCTGGGAACAATAGAGCTGGTATTGAACCAGTACAGCTGGTGAAGCTGTTAACATCGACGACCAGAATTCGACCCTGGATGGGCCAGTGTCCCATATTGGTATCCTGACCAGGGGATTTCGCCGAGTAGCCTTGACCACCAATCGATCAGGACATAGGCTGGTGGCAGAGACAAAGAGTCAACCCCAAAATGCCAGTAGAAGAAACATTACAGTTTTGTGCCATGACTGGGAGTTGACCACAGGCCGACGGATGGGTGTCACACTAACAATCAAAACAATGCTATAGGAAATAAACATATCTTAAAGGAAATGTGATATAATTTATATTTGATGATTCAAAAACAAACATTAGGCTTGAATTAGTCCGGCTCTGTAATTGGACCCAGAGAAATTATCAAATGATAATGCTTAGCTTGTGGCTAAGCAAAATGTATGGAAGCAATATGTATAATATTAAATTTCTTAAACTTAACTTAAAAAGATTTTACTTCTTTTTTTGTTGCATTATTTTAGTTCAAGAAAATTATGTTGGTATTTTTTTTTTATAAAGTTCATAAAAAAAGATGTTTTGCAATTTCAAAAAGGCAATTAAAACATAATTTTAAAATTATTTTTATTCTTTAGGTGTTCTGCATGTCGCTTTGGAACTTGCCCAAAAGCTTGAAGCTAATGATTTAATTTTAATGCCTAGATTGCAGTTATGTAGTAAATGTTATCATCGAGCCGATGACATGGGATCTTCAGAAGAAATTTCTGATCCATCAATGAAGAGTAACCTCGTACAAGAATTAAATGACAAATTAACTCATTCACAAAAAATGAGAAAACTTGATACTACATTTCTATCATTAAATGAGTCACCTTTAAAGTTTCAGTGTTCCAACATACCAACAAGAAAGAAAAGCAAAAAAAAAACTGGAAAAGGTTATGAGAAAAAAAAAAAAAAAAAAAAATCACAGATGCCTACAATCAACCTTCCTCATCATTAAGTAAAATAGAACACATCTCTACAAGCAAGAAATGCTGTGACAGGCCTTGATGCTCTGACCAGAGCAATGAAAGTTGTAATATGCTAGGTACCCTGAAAAAGTACAGATTTACCATTTTAACAATTGCACCCAAAATCTTGATCAAAAGAAAAAAATTGCTAAATATTTTGAAGTCTCTAATAATTTAGTCCAAAAAGCTTGTGCATCAAGAAATGAACACAGCATCTTAGCTTTATCTTCAGCAAAATTAGTTAAAGTTCTACCAGAGGAGACCATTATCATGGTGAAAAACTTTTATATCTGTCTATATTTCCGAGATGAGTTATAATTATTTACATTGTTCAGACTGTTGTCCTCATCTTTGTTGCCATATTCACAACGTTTCAGCTATTGTAGAAAAAGGCCAGAGTGTACGACAGCTGAAATGTGAATATGTCAACAAAGATGAGGACAACAGTCCAAACTGTGTAATGAAGATGATCAGTTTTCACCACTTAGTGTCAGGGAAGAAAGACTTTCAGTACTTTGAGGAACATTCATAAACAAAAAAATATTAATACTTTTAAATTTGAAAGAATTCCAGGAACAGTTCAAATTATACCATCCTGATCACCAAAATGGATTTTCTAAAATCTGTATTTTGTGACCAAAGTTGTGTGATTTGGCTGGTGCATCTGTGTATGTACTTAACACCAGAATGCAAAGCTTTTAGTTGACCTATAAAAACTTGATTAAATTACTTGTTTGTAGTACAGAAAATGCTCTCACAGCTCATTTAAAATAGAATTTGATGATGAGGAAGAAATCAGCTTTAAACAATGGAAATCAGCATATCATGCAAAACTTGTCACTCATTTGATGTCCAAGGATTTTAAAGAGTTACTGATAGGTATAATCCATGAACATTCTTTCATTTCTAAAGCAGTGAATACCTTAAACAGTTGAAGGAGACCCTTACAGAGACTTTGCAGAAAATTACACATCTACTACAGAACTGGCAAGTTAGTCTTTTTGTATTTTATCAGAAGATTGGGATCATGATGTGACATCAGTTTACTGTATTCAAAAATTTATAATATCCTATACTAGGGGCTGCCACTTTTTTGGCATAAATTTTCAATACCTAAGGTTTAAAAATGAAAAATCTTTCTTGAAAATTTCATTTTAGCTTTAATTGAAAGTTTAATTTATTATTTCCATTAAGTAAAATAATCTGGTGTATTTCAGATAGAAATTATATAGACTGGAATGTCAAATTTAATTTCAATTTCTTAAAAGCAGCCATTTTCTTAATTTTAAGACAAAATAAATATTTCTATTTTTAAATTCTTTCAAAAAATAAATATATATTTCTGACACGTTATTTTAGTAAAATTAGAAAATTTAAAGTTAAATTAATCTGATTTGAAATAAATATTACTTACTTATAGCATAAAAAAATAATATACAACCAATTAGTAACGATTGGTCCTGTTTATCTGATCCAATGTTTGATGGACTGCTGATAGACAAAGCGATGACAGCTACTATAGATGACCTAATTGTCAGAAATCTAAGTGCATGGATATTTTTGGTTTTTAACTACCTAGTAATTTTTACAAATGAACATATTTTCCGCAATTATTTAATATTTTATTGACTTTTATTTACCTTTCTAAGATGCAAAAATAAAAAAAAATTTAAATACTATAAAATTTTCTTCAATTAATTTTATAATTTAATAACAAATGAAATGAAATGATTTCAACGGAAAAAAGCACACAAAAAAAAAACAATGTTATTTCTATATTAACGCGATGACATAAACAAAAGAAGACTTTAACCAAAATTTCAAATGTGTTAAAAAAAGATTAAAAAATTTCAAGAAATAATTAAAAAATACTTTGGTCTTTCATCTTAATAATAACAAACATTTTGACGGTAAAATTTTATTTTCGTTAAGTTTGTGGCCTTTTTCATTACGCTATCTGTTTTCCCACGAAAAAGTGGAGGTGCCTATCCTATACTAAAGAATACCTTCCAAAAGTTAACTCTGTGATATATTTTTCTCATGGGTGCTCAGACCAATACAAAAACTATAAAACTTCCTGAATTTGTTTCCATAAAAATTGATTTTGTCCTGGATGCTGAATTGAGCTTTTTTGCAACAAGTCATGGAAAGTCCAAGTGTAACGGCATTGGTGGCACTACTAAACAACTTGCTGCAAATGAAAACTTCAAGGAAACCACAAAAAATCAAATCCTGAATGTTGAGGACTCATTTCATTTCTGTCAAGAAATCCTAAAGAATATCATCTATTTTTTGCTATTAAAGAAATAAATGCTACACAAGAAAAAAATTGTCCTCTGGATTTGCTGATAGATACACAGTCCCTGGAACAAGGTTTTTTCACCACTTATATTCCTGGAGATGGCACTACTACAAAAGATTTAGTTGTGATCAAATCACAAAGAAATTTAATATTTCATGCCAGGAAGCACTTCCATTAAAACAATAGGGTATATAGCATGCATTTATGATATTTTTTGGTTAAGGTAGTGGAGAACTTGGAGAGGTGAATTAACAGAAGATAACTGACATCCATTAGACATAGCACATGGAACTAGAGTAGCGAAATAAAGGGTTCAGTTCAACATTCCACCACCTGAAGAAGACCAGAGCATACAACAGTCGAAACGTGATAAATATGGCAACAAAGATGAAGACAATAGTCCGAATAATGTAAATATTGTCCAAATTATTGTATAAGTATTCAAATTACAGAAAAAAAAAAAAGAACTGTTTTATTGAATTCCGTATACTAAAACTTGTAGTTTTAGGCATGTACATCCAATGGATACTTTTTATGGTAAGTTCAGTATCTATTTTGCCCTACTGTCAAATTACATATCCAGCTGTTTTTACATTTTGTAAATATGAGTTTTTATATTGATGTAAAAAGTGAGAAAAATTTAGCTTCATCTCTGTTGTCCTATGAAACAGCAAGAATTTGCAAGGCATTTAGTTGAAATGAAACTTAAATGAAAAAAAAAAAAAAAAAAAAAAAATTTCTTTTAGTTTCTAATTTGTTTATTAAATAAATGTTTTAATATGAATTACACACCAAGACACTATATATTAAGCTATATTGGAAACAATTTTTAAACATCTTTTTAAAAGATGATAATATAAATTTAATATTAAGTTTTCTACACAATCGTTTTACTTATTTTATTGTACAGTGTACAATAACAGTATCTTGCAAACAAAAAGAAAAGCTGGCATAGATAATTTGTTTTAATAATAAAGGACTTTAATCAATTTGAAAATACCTTTTTGACTTTTTAGTTTAATGATTTCAGATATTTATTTGTAAAGAAACTCAATTACTATTTTTCAATTCTGACAAATCATATCAGGTCCTAAAAGTAACAAAAATTATGTATGTGTGCTGAAAAGTCAGGAATATATTAGTGGATTTAAAGTTTAATTAATCTGATTTGCTAAATGGACAGTTAATAAGCTTCATTTTTTTTTTTAAATAGTAGATCCATAAAAAGGAAATTTTCTTTGGAGGCATTTATAGATCTTCTGACAAGAATCAATGAAGAAATTAATAGAATGATATTTGCAACCAACTCTCCATTTCAATCACTGCAACATCCTCAATTCCATAGAATGGTATAGAAGCTGAGTCTAGGATACACACCTCCAACAAGACAAGAAAGTGCTGATAAGTACCTGCCTATGGTCCATGAGGAAGAATATAGAAAATATGCTCAAGAATGAAAATGTTTCTCTTTTAGAGATGGGCAGTTTAACCGAAAAACTGTCTTTTTTCTCAGTTTCATCTTCACACCATGAAACCGCATCAAAATTTTTTTACAAAACCGAAATCATTCAGTTTAGTGCGATCACTACTGAGTGACCACATCCAAAGAAACACTATTGAAAAAGACTTTCAGATGTTATTTAATAAAATTAAATTTTATCAACATTTATACGAGAAAGAAAAAAAATTGAACAAAAAATGTTAAAAACATTTGACTAGTTTTTGGAAATAAATGTGAAATCTATTTTGTTTACAAAAGAAATGAAGAAAAAAAAAAGGAAATACGACAGATTTCAAAGTCAACTGGAATCATAGAATGTTTTTCAGACAGAAAAAATGACATGTTGCCTGAAATCTATGTTTCAGTTAAAAAAAAAAAAAAAAAAACTTTTTGTGATAAGATTAAGTTGACAACAAAATAGTGAATAAAAATAAAAAAATAGTTGCCAGTTTCGTCTTAATGTTAAATTTTATGAAGTCAGATTTAAGAGTAATTGTTTTCTAGTAAGCCAGTACACCAATCATGAAATAAAGTTTTTGTAAACAAGAAAAATGAATGAAGATTTTTTTTTTTTTTTTTATAAATAAATTTTTTTTTTTTTTGTTGTTTTTTTATCTAGGGAATGCACCTAAATTAGATATTAAGAATAATTAAAATAGTTCTTAATTTCACTTTTAAAATGTGTTTATTTCTAGATATGCAAGTCTCTAGTGTAAAATGTTTGGTTTTCTACAAATAAAATTGTTTCTAACTAGCAAATACACCTAAAATTAGATATTAAAAAAAAAAAAAAAAGTTTTAAAACATGTATATTTTCAAAACTGCATGTCATTTTTTTTTTTTAAAACCTAAAGTTAAAAAAAAAAAAAAATTATCTTTTTTAGCCACTAGTGTTCGGTGGGTGTTCTGCCTATAAAATTCTTCTAAAAAAGGAAAATTAATTCATTTTATTTTTACAAATATCTTTGATTTTATCTAGCAAATACACTTAAGATTATATATTAAAATGATTAAAATAGTTTATAATTTCAGTTTTAAAATGTGTATCTAAAAAAGAACAGGTGATACTTGTATATTTGGAAATATATGCATTCTAAAAATGAAATTAAAAGCTTTTAATTATTTTTAATATTTAATTTTAGGTGTATTCATAGGGGAAAAATAACTCATTGATTTTTCCTTGTTTAGAAGAAATTTATTTAATAAATAATTGTTGACTGGTGTATCAAAAAAATTGCCATATTTTTAATTATTTTAAACATGAGGTTTTTCATTTTTGGCTTTTTAAAAGCAACATCATAAAAGTATACTAATTTCTGAAGAACTACATACCATTTTCTCTCTCAAATGTGTTGTCCAAGGTCTCTGCTATTGAATGGTGGGATTCACATGCAAGTGTGTTGAGCAGTGATATACTTTCTGTAGTCAAGCAATTCCTGCCAGCCATGGCCTCACTTGTGGTGTTGAACAAGTTTACTCATCCTATTTAAAACTGATAAACCAACTTGATACAAATAAAGCAGCAAAACTGATCTTTCTAATATAGGAATGCAAACAGTGTTCATGTTTAATTTTAAAAGTTGTTAATGATTAAAATTTTATTTTATAGTAAAAAAGAAAAAAATATTCACATGATTAATAAATATTTGATTCTATATGTTTAACACTTCCTTCATGAAATTAAAGGAAAACAAATAAAATGGTTTTATTTCTAAATCATTTGCTTTAAATAAAGATTTTTGTAAAATTGGTTTAAATCAGTGGTTATTTGATTTAAATCAAACAACTCTGATATTAAGCAGTGGAATAATGTAGTTATTGTGTAACCCATGTGTTTTTTTGAATTTTTATTATTAGAGTGATTCTCCAAATTGGCAAACAAATTCATAAACAACATTGGTTTGTTGAAATTTTGTTGGATTGTTGATGTTGATTATGTGAGAAGATTTTAGAGTTTTCAGTCATGGGTTTTATTTACTTGTTTTTGTCAATAGGTTATATGTATCCATGTATTAGAGTAGGGGTGGCTAGTTTGTGGTTGTTGTCATCAGTTTCTGCATGATAGTTTCATGAATTTGAGTTTTTTTATATATAAATGGAAGTTTTGACGTTATTATTCAAATCAGTATATCTATATAAAAAAAATTGTTATTGCTGTTAAATTCATGTGAATTTAAGAACACTTATTTCCAACAATTATTCTCAGGATTTTCAATTTTAACTTGTCCATATTTTTAGATAATGTATTGTCAGCATATTGGCTGTAAATTGTTGAACTTAAAAAAATTAATTTTCTAAAATCACCATAAAGAATTCTGATAGAGTGATAATTCACCCCATCACATTATCAGTTTCTTAAAAGATGGTAAAAAGCTCAAGAGTTTCTTGAGGAGAGTCGTTGGTTTTATTTTTGGAAATGGAAGTGATGGATATTTATAAACATTGTTAATTATAATGGTATCACTGATAGATGTGTTGGTGAATAAATTATCACTATTATTTGCATTAATCTAGAGAATCTACATGAAATCATATTGGAATTTATTTTGCATTTAGAAGGAAACATGTGGGTTTACTTTTCTATAAATTCAACCTGGTTTGTATTTGCTGTGATTTTCTGAAGATTCAAAGATCCTATTTTGGCATCTTTGTTGTAACAACAGAGATGAGAAAAGAAGTCCAAATGTAAATAATAACACTACAAAATTCAGTGCGTGAAACACTATTTGGTACCAAATGTTATTTCACCTATTTTGTCTAAGTATCTGTGTACCTATTTTCTGTCAACCACTTAAATTTTATTTTGATCAAGTTCTTCAATCTTTGTCATCTGTGTATCTATCACCAATTTTTTCTTTATCCAATTTTGAGAATGTAGGTCTCTGCAACATTTACTAATTTTTCAATCTTAGAAATTAAAAATGAAATTAACAATCTAAACTAGGTTCCTCCAAAAATTTAGTATACCTAATGTTTAAATGTATTTTTCATAAATTAAAAATTCTTTTTGGAGTTTTCCCCCCAGTTTCAATTGAAAGCTAAAGGATTAAATTTTCTAATTCCAAAAAAGAAAAAAAGAAAAAATAAATAAATACTGTAGAGTATTTCAAATAGAAATTTCAATGATTTTTTAGTTGATCCTTCCAAAAAACCAAGCAAAACAGCCATTTTTAACTTTTTTTAGAGAGAGTTAGACAAAACTTATTTTTTCCTTTTTGAATATCCTGCTAAGATATACATTTCTGAAATGTTACTTTCGTAAAATTAGCAAATTTAAAGTTAAATTAATCTGTTTTGCAACGAACATCACTTATGGTATAAAATTTTCTAGACAAACATTTCTTGATGTGTATTGTTATTTTCACGTCTCCATTGATAAATTGATGGCTGAATGTGTTGACAGGTTTAGTACGGTGCACCAAAATTGACATAACATTTGTTTTTTTTTTTGTTTCTTATAATAATTTAAAATACTATTAAAATTTCTTACATTATTGAGTTACCTCTGTAATGGTATTTCTTTATTCAATAGCTAAGATAAATGATAAATAATTTTATTAATTATTAATATTACATTAAGTTATTACATTTTTAATTTAATAACTGAGATAATAATAAAATTATTATTATATTAATAATTAAAATATCTCACTCAGTTATTAATTGTTTAAACTGATAAATGAGAATTTTATTATCTGAATTTAATTTTTAATTTAATAACTTAAAGTGACATAAAGCAAAGACCTTTATATGTCAAGGGGCTTTCCCTAAGGAGGAGACAAGCCTTGAAATACTTGACATTTTAACCATAATGTCACTTATGAGATATCATACTAAAAAAATATAACATTTTGATGCACAAAATTTTTTTTTTAATTATGGTAAAAAGTTTTGGTAGCATGATTTGTATTAAGCTTTTAATTTTCACTTAGTAAATATAGTCTTCACTTAAATCTTAACCTACCTTGTACTCTGTCTGGGAGAATTTTAAACCATTTTTTAAAATTAAAAGAGAAATGAAAAAAACTAAAAGAAAAATGCAAACAATTCTTGTAAAAATTCTTTATTCATCGAATTTTTTTTTCCTTCAGATAAAATGCATATTATTTATAAACGCAAATAAAACCTTAGCTAATTCAATAATTAGTTTATTGTAGTTCTTATTTTATGATCTGGAGCAGATTTTTAAAAAGTTAGCAGTAGTTGTGCAAAAAAAAAAAAAAAAAAAAAAAAAAAAAAAAAATGGTGATTTAATTTCTCCAAGGAGTCCTGCTTATAAGTAGTAGAAAACAATTTGTGTACTGTTTGAAATTCTAAAAAATTTCGTAAAATTAATTGGAGGGGGTGGGGGTAACAGATCTAAAAAAAAAAAAAAAATTTTTTTACCAAGATTTTCTAAAAATAAAAATTTCAAAAATTATTGGATTCATTTTTGAATAAGTCCTGAAAGTTCCATTAAAATCAGACAATTATTTGATTTTTGCAAGAATTTCCAAATTAATGGATTTTCCTCCAGAAACTGCTACACTAAAGTGGCCATTACTACAAGTAGTACAAAGTTGACAAAAAAAAAAAAAAAAAAAAAAAAAAAAAAAAAAAGAAAAGATTTATTCCTTTATTTTTTGAAAAACAACTGATTTTTAAATGGAATTTTTTTTGGCATTATAGTACACATGCAGCAAAACACTAATACACCATCACCACAGTATTAAAACTAATTCTGTCTTGGGTTTTGACACCAGACCCCTTCTGCTCTATATAGACTGTTCAAAACTAAAATGCTGATGCACAAAGATGCAATATTTTAAAAAACTTGACATAAAAAAAAACAAAAGAAACTGGTAATCTTATTAAATTTTCAAAGTCTCTGATGACATAATCAATGCTAGGCCTGATGCCTCTCAAAGAATCCACTAGTGAACTTTTGAAAACTTTAAACCTAATATCTGTATCCATGTGATGGAACTGTACATGCATCATAATTTTCACCAACTCAGTCAAGATATTCATACAATTTCACTAACTGGCTACAGACATTAAGTTTAAGGCTCCAAAATTTTACCAGTGTATTGTTCAAGAGACAGATGGCCTATTGGATTAAAAAAATGGTTAAAACATATTTGGTTCCTTGGGAGTTGCAAGTTCAATATTTGGATCTGGTAATGCTGAAAAATCACACATGTTGGTTCAATGGAGAAAATGGACAATTGACACAAAGATTAGTGAGTATTAATTGATATGAAATATCCTCTAAGCATAGAAAGGTGAAGAACAATCTACATTTGTGAAGTGAATAAAGGGCTTGGTCTAAAATTCTAAGGTTACTATGTATGATAACAGAAATCTGAAAAGAGTAGACCAAGATGAACATGCTGGTCCAAATAATAAGCTATATAATATTGATAATTCCTTGCCTTAAAATTTCCAACCCTAAGTTTGTCATTCTTGTTAACCATAACTAAAAGACAATAGCACAACCAGGAAAATTGTTTTTAACCCCAACTGAATAAATGCATTTACTCTTAAGCTGGAATTTTTCCATACCAACTCAATGGATATTTCAACCAACCATGGCAAGAGACTTCTTCAGATATGAATGGTGAGACTAGTGGCAGAAAAAGATAAAACTAATGAAAAAGGTAACTTGTTATGCCTGCATATTTTCCAGCAGATACAATAACTGCATTTTACATATTAATTTTGTTCTTTTACCCAATTTTTCCTATTTGGACTTTTCAACTTTTCCTCATTCTGATGAGAAAAAGATAGGAATTATTTTCCTTATTTCAAACTCTTTACTAATAAAAATTTAAAAACTAAATAAAAGTGCAAAAAAAAAAAAAGCAAATATATGCAACTTAGAGAAGTTTCTATTGAAAACTGATGAAAATCACAACCAACAGAAAGAGTTAAATAAAAGAAATGGAATAATTTTATTTTTGTAAGGTAATTCACTCAACTGTTAAAAAATGTCTAAAAATTGTTACTAGTTAACACTAACAGTTTGAGATAAAACCAAATACCTCTGTAAGATTTGTGTATAACTTATTTTCAACAGTTCTTTTCTGTCCTCAGAATAAAAGTTATAACCCTAGATGAGGAAACATCCAATTCAATCTCACCTTTTCATAAAATTTTTGCATGTTACATGCAAAAATCTTTATTACACAAAAACATTTTTCAACAAACTTTCAGTAAATGTATGTATTTATTTCATAAACTAAAAGAACTGGATGAGATATTTGTCAAATGGATAAAAAAAACACTTATGAAAAAACTCCAAAATTATAAAATAAATAATCATGAAATCATAAAACAAAAAAAGTTAAATAAGCAATACAGAAAAGAAAAACGATGTTGAAAAAAAACAAAAATGACTTGTATAAACAAAAAAAAACAAAAAGCTACAAAAAGAAAATGAACACGTAAAAAAATTTTTTTAAAACTGACAATTGAAGTGAATTAAAGTCCTTACTAAGCCCCACTTGCAACAAATCAAAATGAGAGAAATTCAATACTGCAGAGAAAACAGGTTAAACACTGAGAGGCTTCTCTATCCAACAGAGTAAAAGAGAATGACACAGTTCCATAAAATGGTATGTGCAAAGAATGAGAAAGGTTGACATATTTATCACAGGCAGAGATGTTGTTGGTAGAACATAGGTAATGAAATTCCGGAAGAAACTCAATACAAATGGAGGAAAAGAATGATAAAGAAAGAATCATGAAATGAAATTTTCAGAATTTTTTTGTTTTTTACAAATTATAAACTAAACTGTCTGAAAAATGAAAATATTAACCTCTAGATAGTGACAACAAATTCTAGATCGTTCAAGTGATATTCATTCAAAAGTCTGAGAAGAAAGGAAAATACAGAGCAATCTCGGTCTTCGAACGTCTCGCATGTCGAACAAATCGGTACATGAAATTGAAGGGTTATCGAACGACAGGAAATAAATTGAGTCGACCGCTGAGTTGTATAGGAGAAGAAGATTTGGGCTTTTTAATTTTTTTTTACTGTGACGTTTTTTAAACATTGATTACTAGTGGGAAAAATTTCATGTTCTTACGAATGGCATTCAAAACACAATTTTAAATTCGTGAAGGAGGTCCCAAAAGAATTTGGATGCAAAATTGGCTTGAATAAGAATACATTCAACAGATTTGTCTTGGATTTTTTTTTTCTTGGCAAGACAAGATTTTAATTTTTCAGTTTATGACGAAAATGAAAAACGTTGTGTTAAAAAAAAACCTTTTTCATTGAAGAATCATCTGGATAGAAATTACAATGATAAACATCATTTTATATAAATATTTAAAAAATTTTTTACAGGGACACGTGTGTGTATGCATATGAGAGGAGATAAAGAATTCGTTGCAGTGCATGGTTACAACTAAATTACCACAGGTGGGTTCATGAAAAAATAAAACAAAAACTACAACTAAACAAAGGAAAAAAAAACAGCTATTTTAACAATTTATTTAAAACAAAAAAAGAAGTGTACATTAGTTTCAGAATATAAGAAATATTGAATTTTAAAAAAAAAAAAAAAAAAAATTTTTTTTTTTGTGACAACCATTGGTGCATGAAAAAAGGCAGAAAATTTTTTTTTCAAGGATAAAAAAAAAAGCCAAGTTTGTTTGATAAAAAGAACAAAAACGGGTATTCAATAATTCAAAATTATTTAATATGATAATTTGCAATAAAAATGAATTTTATGTTCAAAGTAAAATAAATTCTAGGTGAAAGAGAGCATATAATTTTGAAAAGTTTACATAAGAAATAAGATTTATTGAAATGAACTGCTGTCTAAAAAAGTAAAAGCTTTATTTCAGGCCAATTTTTTAATTAATATTATTATTAATACATAAAAATAAATTCATTAAAAAAAAAAAAAAAATACCATTTCTACAAGAAATTATTCAATAACAATTCAATTTGATTTATGATTAAATTTTTAAATAATTTTATCAAATTTATAAAAAATGATTATTTTTTATTTAAAAGGTTTTCATTTACAAAATCATTTTCATTATTCTAGAAATCGTTTTCTTTCTTTAAATATTTTTTTTTAATGTTAATTTACAGTTTTTGAAAAAAAAAATTTCATTTAAAACACAGTTTATAAGAAAAAATCTCCAAACAAGAAACTACATTTTTAATGAATTCATTTGTCATTTTTTGTAAATAAATTGATTGATTATTCGTCGATGAAGTTTCAAAAAAAATTTTGTTTATAATTTGAAAGCCAGCAAGAGACAAAAAACGGAAGGAAAATAAAACCATTTTTTGAAATAATTTTTTTTATTTTTTTAACATTATGATAATAATAACAACAGTTGATTTTAATGAAAAATATTAGATTTTAAAAAATTTGCAAAAAAAAAATAACTTTTAAAAAAATAAGATAGAATCTTATTTACCTTTATTTTATTGAAAAATAATTTTCGTAAAAATATTTGCAAAAAATTTTTAATTTTTTTTTTACTATTTTTGAAAAAAAATATGATAATAAAAAAAAATTAAAATAACAATTTATTTAAAAAAAAAAAAATTCTAAGCTTGATTTTTTGAAAAATTTTTTTTAAAAAACCAGATTAAATAGAAGTTTTTGTTAGGAAGTGTTTATTTAATTATTTAAAAATTTTAGTGAAATAAAAAGAAAAAAATTAATTCGGAATTAAATGATAAAACCAATTGGAAAAATATTTTTTTATTTTTATTAATTTTGGCCAATCAAATAACAAAAAAAAAACATTTAAAATTACAAAAATAAGAATTTATTTTTAAAATTATTTATTAATTATGCAAAATATATCAACCTGATCAGTTTGTAACAGAAAAAAAAAAAAAAATTTTCAACATTTCACATTATTCATTTTGACAAACAAATTAAAAATATATATATAAATCAACCAGAAAAACATTCCATGAAAATATATAAAAAAAAAACAATTAATTTATACAAAAATTAAAAATTTAAAAAAAAATTATTTTTTGAAAATAAATATTTATAAAAATAAATTTATTTGAAAATTTTCGTAAAAAATGAGCTGATTATATGGTCAAAAAATTGTAATTTCAACAAATTTTAAATAACACTTAAATTTTTTCGATAATAAAATAAAATTCAGTTTTTGTTTAAATTTTCGAACCCAGACAAAAAATGATAATTTTTTAGAATTTTTGCTTTTTGAATTGCAAAAAATTTTTGGGCATAACTGTTAAATAATTTGAAAACAGAATGAATATTTTTTTCAAGGTTCATATATATTTTTAAAATAATTAAAAAAAAAATTTGAAATTGATATTTTAATCACAAGATAAAATGTAAATTCTTTTTTTTTTTTTTTTTAAAATAAAAAAAAAAAATAAATATTTGTTGAAATTTCTTTTAATAATTTTAAATCAAATTTTTTGTCAAATGTGATTAATAAATACTTTTTAATTTTAGTCTTTTCTTCTCAGTTTAAAAAATTGAATTTTCAAATTAGTTTTACTTGGAGACAATGATATTATAAAAAAATCTAACTAAAAAAAATTAAATTTTCTTTTTTAAATTTTCTTTATTTGAATCTTTTTATCTTTAAAAAAATAAAATTTTTGTTTTTGATCCTCTTTGAATGAAATTTTTTTTCAAAAAGTTTAAAAAAAAAATAAAAAAAAGTTAATTTCATTCTCAAGAAAATTTAATAAAAAATATTTTTTGGGATCTCAAATAGATGTTAATTAAAAAATAAAAGGTAAATTCTTTGATTTTGATTTTTTTTGATTAAATGTCACTCCAAGCAATTCAAAACAATTAAAACAGAAAAGGTTACAGAGTGTTGAAGGATTTCTATAAACCAATTTCAATTATACAGATCATATAAAAATGAGTACTCTTTTTTAATGATTAAAATTTTTGATGAAAGAAATTTATGGAAAAATATGAAAAACAGAAAATTTTATAAATATTATATTAAAATTAATACTAAAACCTTCTCAAAATTTCCTTGAATGCCAAGATGTAATGGAAATCAATAAATATTCTTAATGATGTTCAGAAAATTTTATTAAAAAATTAAAAAATTATTGTTTTTGAAAAAAGCTTTTTTTCAAAATTTTTCTAAAATTTTGAATTGCATTCTTTTAAATCTACAGTTTTAAAATTTAAAAAAATATGTGGAGCTTTTACAAATATTTAAATATAAAATTTTTTTTCCTTTCTTTAATACATTATTACATCAAAAAAATAAATTCAAATGTTATGGTTACTGAGATTACATTCTGCCTTTATCTTAAAAAATCATTATCAAAACAAAACAAGAAGAGACAATGAAGATTGAACAATTTTGCTTGACATTGCAAGAAGTGTGAGAAAAAAACTGTTAGCATAGAATTTATGGTTACATCTAGCCATTCAACTGTAAATTGATGAGATCTCAATTGCCAGTCTAGTACTGCACTTAAATAAAAAAAGTCTAGGTACCATAGTGAAGAGCTCATCTGAACAATTATCATGAAAGTATTTATGAAAAGGCACAGAGAGACAACCTTATGGTGGTGGGAAAGTGACTGAAGCCGAGCTGCCAGATCAGGACCAATAATATTGCTGATTCTTCTTTGGATTTTATCAAGGAGCTCAAGGTAAATAGCAGGGGCACCGGACCATATGTGGCAGCAATATTCTAAGCATGGACGAATGGTAGACTTATAGATATGTAAGATAGATTCTGGAGAGAAAAAATTGTCTTGCATGACACAGTGAACCAACTTTCTTAGCAGCTGACCTAGCAATGGATTCAATATAGTCTTTCCACTTCATGTCAGCTGAGAATGTTAGCCTGAGAAGGTGCAACGAGTCACTTTCCTGGAGGTTAGCATCAGCCATGCTGATGGAAGGCAGAGAGGGGTCTCTCAGATGATTAATGGAGAGAAGTTTAGTTTTGGAGGCGTTAAAATTAACAAGCCATCTTTTGCCCCAGTTAACAATGGACTTGAGGTCGTTTTGGACATCAGCTGCCATTTTGACCTTGTCAGACTGATCAGACTTACTATTGAGGCAGGAGTAAATGGTTGTGTCATCAGCGTAGATACCAAGTTGAGAGCTGATGTCATTGCGGTCATTAATGAAAATTAAAAACAAAGTAGGACCAAGGATGGAGCCCTGGGGGACACCTGCATTAGTATAAAAAGGATCTAGATGAGTGGCCTGTTCAGGATAACTTTCATTTCATGATTTGATAGGAAAGACTGGATCAAAAAAAAAAAAATGTGTCTGGAGACACTGTAACTTTTTCAGCTTGTGGAGAAGACCTGAATGCCAGACCCTGTCAAAGGCTTTTGAGATGTCCAATGCTACAGCTGAGGCTTCACCATTTTTTATCTAGAGCATGATAGACTCTTTTCCAAATTATCATTCAGTACATCAGCAGTTGACCTGGAAAAGAAAAAAGCCATATTGCTTGTCTGAAAAAAGGCCTATTATAATGAGAGATGATGAACCAATTCAGCATTGATTAGGGCCTCTAGGAGTTTTCCCAAAAAAAAAGAGGTAGAAGGCTAATAGGCCAATAGTTGTTGGATGGGTGGGACAGTTCATCAGAGTTCTTAAAAACTGGAACAACAGATGATTCCTTCCAGGCAGGGAAAGGAGGCAGGAGGCATTGAGGCATTTATTATACAGTTTAGAGAGAACAGGAGCCAGTTCAGGAAGCACACTTCTTAATGACTATTACAGGGATACCATCAGGTCCACATGCTTTTGGGGATCAAGATTAGAGATGATAGCAGAAACCATGGAAGGGGTTATATGCATATCACTTAACAGAGAATCAGTTCTATGTGGAAAGTTAGGCAGAGATACTCCAGATGAGTCAAGAGTAGAGTTTGAGGAGAATTTATGCGCAAAGCATTCAGCTTTATCAGCAGATGATGATAACACCTCAAATCAATTGAAGAGGGGAGGAATAGAGACCTTGCACTTATTTAATACCCTATTACAGGGCTGCCAGTAATCATAAGAGCCAAAGTTGTTAAAGACTATGCTGTGCCTCATTCTCTTGGCAAAATGGGACTTAATAAACAGAAAGGACATTTAAATTTATTTGCAAGCAGTGAATGAATAGGCACCTGTTGTGGCAAGAGCTGCCATGCTGGTATAACTGAAAATAGTGGTTTCTGTGTGTTATAGTGGCCAAGCATGCTGGTGTGAACCATGGAGAGGATTGAGGTTTCACCTGGTATTTCCAAGAAAGGATGAAAGCATCCATGCTGGCTTTGACCAAAGAAGAAACCTCAGTGGCACAATTTTCATTTGGGAGATTAAAGATGATATCATGGAAGAAAACCCTGGAATTTTTAGCATGCCAGTAACAGGAAAAATATCTTAGGGATAGGGTTTCTGTTTAATAGGATGATTGGAATAAAATATCAACAGCTACCACAGAGTGGTCCAAATTACAAGTAAAAGTGCAGAAATCAGCAAGCAAAGAGGAGAGGAGGTAAAAAAAGCATTCTAAGATTCATATTGTTGTAGATGTTGCCTATGAAAATTTTTGTTTCATATTTATTGATCATTTGTTTTTTGCTTTTGGGAAATGGAAACAGAAAATTGATGAATATTGAAAATACTGCAATTTTAGAATATTGTTATTTTTACAAGTAATGATCATTGTTTGTATTTATTGTAAAAAAAATGTCCTTAAACAGATGGAAGTTGAAGAAATTGCCTTTTTTTATACTGTTTTTATTGAACATTTTTAATATACTCAAAAACATTTTTCAAATAATCAAAAAATGATAAAATTTTCACCATTAGTTGGACAATTTTTAAATCTTTCATAAAATGAATTTATTCTTCCTGACACTAGCAAAAATTCCTGATTAACTATAATTTGAATGTTTAACTTGTTCCAATTCAAATGAAGCATTTTCATTAAAACGTTATATTTGAAATGCATTTTCAATCAAATTCATCTTAGCAATTGATATATTTTTTTTTCAAATTTTTCATAATATTTTGCTCATTTTGACATGGGGAATTATATGAATAAATAAGACTGATACTGATTCTTTTGATTTAAAAGTGATCAAACTAAAAAAAAATGGATAAATTAAAAAACATTATATTTTTCATGTTTTAAAAGAGGATCTTACAAACTTTCAATTTTTTTTCTTGAATACACAAACAAAAAAACTATCTTTTGAAATGAAAATCAGAATTACAATTTTTAAAAATAATTTTTCATTTGAATTTTTCCATAATATGAGCCTTTTTTATTAATCTTTGAAATAATTATAAAATTTCATTTACTCTTAATACTTTTATCACTTTCTTTTAGTTACAAAACTATACTTATATTTCACAGAAGAACTAAAAAATAAAAAAAGAATATATTTTACATTCTGTTATTTAGAACTTCAGGTATGAAGTCGTTCATTTATTCTTCTAATTATACACCTGTTTTCTTCTGGTTCTATTTTCCTGAAAAATTTCATCATTGCTCACATGTTCTGTTATGGTATTTTCAGCATACATTGATAGAACCATATTCTGCCATTCTATCTCTGAGGAGACTGTCCAGGTTTAAGAGCCATATACATTGGATATTACAAAGCAATTATGACTTTTTGTTTGTTTTTCCTATTTTTTATCTTTATTAAAAAATTACATGTGCAAGATCTAAAAGCTCATAACTGAGGTGATGGGTTTATTTTATAATTTGGTTTAGTAAAAAATAAAAAGAGGTAAAAATTTTTAAAGATTAAAGATTCTGAATAATGATTTAAAAGTGAGATTTCTACAAACAAAAGACCTTGATTTTCATGTTAATTGTTCTTTTGAGCTTTTGATTGGCACCCAAATTTTATATATTATTTAAGCAAAGTTTAGATTAAAATAGATTTCATAATTTTGCTGTTGAAATTGTTCAATATAACCAGGACTAATTTTTTTTTAATTTACTATAGTTGTGAAACTCTCTTCAGGCTTCTTTAATTTCCTGTTATCTATGATTTTTCAAAAATTGAAATGCAGTCAAAAATCATAATTTTCTGTATCCTTGAATTTTGTCCTTTTTTTGTTCTTGCATTTCTTTCATTTTTCAGTAACCCTAACTTTGCATCCTAGTGTTTTTTATTGACTTGATTGATGTGAAATGATAAAAAAAAACAAGTCTATCCACTTCTGCTTTCAGATTTTTTTCTTTATTTTTATAGCAGATTGCATCACTAATATGAGATTTTTTAAAAAATTAGGCTTTGAGTGGTCATATTTATTTTTATTTTATTTTTTTTTTTTTTTTGGTCTTATATAACATACATTTTGCATTTGGTGAGAACTCCAGATTATCATTATTACATCAGTCAATAAACTTTTTCAAATTCCTGGGAAAAATGTTGAGTGTTTTTTTTATTATTTCTGGTAAAAAAAATTTAGTTTTTACATGATTTTTCATCATGATTTGGCTTTGAACAATTTGAGCAGTGAGGAACATACTTTACATGAGGGTTGTAAAAGATTTAACACATGCAGGTTTAAAGAACTTTTTTCTGGTATAAGTGAACTTTTTGTGCCAGATAAAATATGTAGAATAGACATGATAGTAGTCTTTTAAAGTGGAAATTTCCTTCTAATCAACAACTAATCCTTTACATAAACTAATATATTTTTTTTAACAATTATTTATTTAAAATTACAATTATATAAATATACTAGCAGCATTTTGGATCTTATATATCATATTTGCCGAGCATATTAAAAAAAAAAGAAACTCATTCAGCAATCGCTATCACTTTTTTCCTTTTTTTAAAGGAGAGTCAAGGAGGACTAAGCTCTATACTAAACATTATAGATATTATGAAAAAAGAAAAAACAAAATGAACACAAAACAATGATTTAATTCTTCATAAACGAAAAATCGATGAAAAAAGAATGTTAACAACAAATACTTTTTCACACCCAACCCAGTTCTGCAGAATCAGAATCATTTTGAGTTTTAAACCAAAAATGATAAATATGGAGTAATTTTGCCATGCAGATTTAAATTTTTCCCACTTGTGACAAATGCATCAATTTTAATTTCTTTTGCATGCTTATGCTAGTTTACATTCATGTCAGAAGCTGTTTATAGTTACGCTGGTCAATAGAATTTTGATGCAGAAATTTGTGGCAACAATTATTGGCCAAATTTTTTCTGGCCAGTAGAAAATAAATAAAATTGCTTTTAATTTTTTAAAATCAAAATGAAAAAAATTTGATCATTATTTCCTCTATTGATGGAATTGGGAAATTGTTAAACATCAGTCTTGGAATTAATATAAATAACATGAGGTAGCAAATAAATTTTAAATTAAGTCAAAATTTCAGCTTTATGCAAAAAACAAAAATCTTTTATGCCTTTTATAGATAGAGATGAATATTATCAACAATGAAAAAAACTGCACAAAAAACAAATTCAATGAATCCATCCCTCATCATTATACTTTTTTCATCATTTGTAAAATTTTCCATTATTCTTTTTATCCATAGCAATTTTTGTTGCCTGTCCACTTTTTATTTAAATATTGAAGATGAATTTGTGGACATATGCAAAAAAAATAAAAATTACTATTCATATAACAAATTGTTATTTGTTTTCTCCCAAACTATATTTTCAAATATGAAGAATTTTAATGTAGTAACAATTTTATTTAGCTTTGGTTCTCCATCTATCATAATCTTTTGCTATTAAACCATCTCCTCTTTTATTTGATTAGTTTTTTTTTATATTTATATATATATATTTATATATAAAGGGGTTGTTTATTTTAAGTATCACATTGAAGTAGGAAATGACAGTCCATGCATTGTTGATTTTCATGTTGATATCTTGCTATATATTTATTGTTTCTAATAATGAATAAAGAAAACATTTATAAAAAATATGTGTTTTCATCAATAATATCATAAAAGTGTTGTTGTTTATAAAATTTTGGTTTTGAACTTTTTAACTAGAACTTCTCTGTAAAAATAGTACATCATATTAGATTTTTTGACGGTTCTTTAGTAAGAGACAGGTTCATATTTCTGAGTTTGAGGTCGCAAATTTTCAATTGAAATTTGGCAAAAACATTAAGGCTGGTAAATGTAATTAATACTGTTTATTCCATTGAAAAAACAGAGCATTTATTTAAATAAATTTTATCTAATAAATTTTTAAGAAAAAAAAGAAAATATATTAAATATTTTTAAAATAAATTAATTACTATTTTCAATTTCACACCAAAATCAAGAGATTAGCAGTATGCATTTTTTCAGTACATTTTATGATCTTTGTTCATGCTGAGCAGTTTTGGTTAATCTTTTAGAAATTTTCACGATTTTAGATTTTATGCTATTGAAAATGGTGCTAGTGCATAGATATGTTTTTAATTCACACAGTGCATCATACCCATATTCATAGTTGATCTTTTTAAGGGTTCTTTTTAGTTTTGATTTTTATTATCTTTTTTTTGGGTGTTAACACTTCAAGTTCAACCCTGGTTCACAACAAATGGCAACAGATGTTACCTTTCATTGTGGTCAGCCCAGGCAGGATCTTGGCTTGATCAATGGAGTGATCTCTTTGATCCTGACCTGCCTTACCCCACATTGTGATTGATTTGATTATAAGGAGGCCAAGATTGATTCGGCACAGGTATCTTTGTAATAGGCTGGTCCAAGTCAAGCAAAGTTGTACAATAAAATTTGGAAAAAAAAAAGAACAGCACTCGAAATATATATAAAAAATAACTACTATTTTTATATCAATACTGCATACAAGGCTTCATTAGTAGTTGTGTTCACATACAGGTGTTTGTTTAACCAATCCATTCCTAAATCGGATGCAACACTTGCATAAGCTGGTAATTTTTTTTGGCTTGCAGAGTTAGTGAAATTTGTTTTACTGTTTTGGTAAGTTTGGCTCAAGGCTGAAGTCAGATGTTCTTGTGTTCGGCAGGAAATGTGGAATCTCTTAGCAACCTCCGCTACTTCCCTTCTCAGCTCTCAACTGTCATCTCGTAACTCTGACTGACTCTCTGAATGGCTTTCGCGCATTCATTTTATGGACTCCAACTAGAAACTGTTGCAGGGCAAGATGTAGGCTAGGTTTCGATGAATCCTCCTGATTTCCAACAAAAGTCTATTGCTTTTAGTCTTGAGAAATTAATTCATAATTTTGGGGAATTCTCCCTCTCTTGTGAGGGATGGCTGCAGGCATCACTCAACCTGGCTGCTTCTACTCTCACTATTGCCTTCCAGTGGGTGTGAGCAGCTCCTTCAACCTCCTTAATGTCTCTTCTGTGCCTGCTACCATTCATTGAGTGCAGGCAAAATGTTCTGGAAAAAAGGATAGAGAAGGAAAACTCTTCCTTTGGATTATTTTTCACCATCAGAGGAAAAGAATTTCAAACCAACAATAATTTGAAACAGTAACTAAGTGAGTATGGTGATCTAAATAAAACAAGGTAACTGGCCAGTGAAAATCACTATTCATTCATGTGTCAAGATGGACTGTCACACAGACATAGAAACAGCCTTAAAAATTAACTTTTTCAGCTGAGAGCAAGAAGATTTTGAAATACCAAGTGGCCAACCTAAAACAGTGGACAACATGATCAAAACTAAAACTAGCAATTTGTTCTGAAACCAACATCAAAGAGATGCAAACCAAGTCATCATCACATCGCTGCTGCCAAAATTCCTCACCTTTCTTCATCAACAATATTCTTTGCTACTGCTATGTTTGGCCTCAACTGCTGATAGGTCAGAACTTCAAAACTACAAGATAATTTTTACTGTATCCCCTTAACAAAGGACGTTTTTGATTTTATCAACTATAAGTTCCACTTTTACAAGAACAAACTTTCTTTACCCAACTTAATTTTTATTAGGCACTCTAAAGAATATGTTGAGCAGTCTCCGATAAGGAAATATTCAGCAACTATTGACCAAGCAGCCAGTGCTAAATTCACTTTACAAATTTCAGTTTTTTGCATAAAGTAATATTTGCCAAGGAAATTAATAAATTAGTAAAAAGTGATCAATACATCTTTCAGAAAACTAAAACACAGGGCAATTTAAGATATAAAATAATTAGAACATTGACCTTTCTCCTACTACAGTTCCCATCAATGACATGGCAGTGGTGCAGATGGTATTTTCTGATTTTTAAAGAAATGTAGGGTTGCTCTAAACGTTTTGCTGTAGTGTGTGTGTATGTGAGTATGTATGTATATATATACACACACATTATATAGAGGTGGTATGAAAAGGTCTCTGGACTAGTTAGCTAGCAGTGACTTTCATTCACCAGTATGCTGAGTGACATTGCTGTGTTCACTTCACAAACTGTGAAACTTGTGTTTTTGTGATCATGTGTATGCTGTAGCCTGTGATTTTGTTATGAACAAGAAGTTGGAACAATGAGCCAATGTGAAATTTTGCATTCAACTTGGGAAAGTCTGCTACAGAGATATTGAGCATGTTACGGCAACGAGGCAATGGGTCAGACACAATGATTTGAGTGGTACATGTGCTTCAAAAGTGGAAGAATGTCCCTGAAAGATGACGAGCAATCTAGAAAGCCTGTGTTACACCCGGGGTTTTGTTGGGACTACAATAGCCGGGACGCAACAAGAAAATAAAAATAAAAAAAATAAGTAAGAGATCCCAAGGTTCGATATAAAAATAAAGAAAAGATCGTTGGGAGGGGAATTCTCCAGTTCCGGACGTCGGTAAACGCAGAGAGAAAATGAACCATATGCAGACACAGAACAACAGAAGACAGCATGAGAATATATAATTCAAAGATTTTATTTATAGAATATACAAAGTGTGAAAGTAAGAAAAAGAAAACTAAATACTACAAGGGATGGGGAGATAAGTTACCAATTAAACAGATACTAATGCGGCGAAATACATATGAATACAGAGATAGCAGATTATAAGATATAGAAAAATATGCAGAAACTTACATAAGGTTGGAATCGATGTCGATTGATTATTATCAGGGTACGGTTTGCTCAAAAGAATATTCATGAAAGTAAAGGATGGGATTGTCAATATTCTAATGAGTTTTTGATTGGTGACTTCCAATCTGTGTTGATGGCGAGGAGAACACAGAAAAATCACGGGAGTGTAGGTGACTTGGGTTGAGGATGTTGTTCTAGATTCTCTCGTCGGTCCTTTGGTTTTTGGTGGCATCTAATTCTTCTGGCATCAGACAATGAAGTCTGGTTTTGGTGACAACTCCTTCTTCTAATGGCAAACAACTAAGACTGGTTTTGGTGACGTCCAATTCCTCTGAAAGCCAGCAGCTAAGTGAGATCGTTGTCACCTCAACACGTGCGAAACGAAACTGCTACGAGTTGAATCACGTGTTGGCCCACAAAAAAAAGTATGCGTCATTCACGGACCCTGTTAATGTCATTCGCACTTATCTGTCAAACAGCGTTTGTTTGGCCTACGACCATGGACCCTGTTAGTGTCATTCGCACCTATCTGTCAAACAGCATTTGTTTGGCCTACGCATCAGAGACCAGATAGGAAAGGGGGGGTTCTTTTCCAAGACTGGCCCTGACTCATCAGGGCATAAGAAAAAATATATCCCACAATCTGCATATTCAAGAAATAAAGAAGTTATTAAGATTCATATGTTTTGTCGCAAATACACAATGTACTGAAAATATACTTATAAAATCTGAGGTGAGGTATACATATATGGGGTTAACATAACACCTGCCATGAGTGTAACCCTCATAAATGTTGAGAAAATTAATTGGCTTGTGCATGAGGATCATCAGAGGACAATGATTGTGCAGATATTGTGTGCCTGTGCAGATAATCCTAACCTCTGAATTGAACATGCAGTGTGTCACTGCCAAGTTTGTTCCCCTCCAGCAGACCACTAAGCATCACATCGAAGTCTGACAAGGTATCCATCAGTGTACCACTGATGATCTATCCTTCATGTTAAGGATCATCTCTGATGACAAGTATTGGGACTACAGGTACAACCCTGAGATGAAGCAGCAATCAACACAGTAGAAGAACCCTTCATCTCTATGACCGAAGAAGGCATGACAGAGCTGCAGCTCAATTAGAGCATGTTCATTTTTTTTTGTCATTCACAGTATTGTGTATAGAAAATTTGTCCCCAGGGCCAGATTATTAATTGAGAATTCTACCGCAATGTTTTGAGGGCGGACATTTGGTGAAAAGGACTGGATCTGTGGAGCATGAAGAATTGGATTATTCGTGACAATACGTCCTGTCAGTGAGCTCTTCTCATTCATGAGTTTCTAGCCAAAAACAACATTGTATTGCTTCCACACCAGCCCTATTCACCAGATTTAACACCTACAGACTTCCATCTCTTCTCCAAGCATAAAATGCAACTCAAAGATCACCATTTTAACACCATTACCAAGATCCAGAGTGAATCACAGGTCTTCAACTCACTTATGGAAAACGACTTCCAGGCTAGACTCCAAAAGTGTCAGGAATGCTGTGATCAGTGTATTGCTGTGCAATGTGACTATTTCAAAGGAAATTGGGTAAATATATTAGTTTTTTTAAACATAACTAGTTTGGGAACTTTTTGGTACTACCTCATATGTGTGTATATATATATATATATATATATATATATATATATATATATATATACACACACACAAAAAAAAAAGTATTTGACCAAAAGATTATTTTCCATATTTTACCAGTTACTCATTCTTAATTTTATTTGATGAAATTTATTTTTCCATTAAGTTTAGCAAAACAGTTTAAAATACGAAATTATAATAAATCAAAGCAATTTAATTATTTTAGTTACTACAATTGGTAGCAGTGCTTGCTAATAACTTTGTGCATGTATTTGACCCACAGGGATATTAAGGGATAGATCTGAAGAATTTTTTAACCAAATCCTGTTTGTGAATCATTCATTTTGTAGGACTGCTTTCGTGATGTTGATACCAAGAAACTCACCAAGATTGTGGGAAAAATGGATCTGATGAACCCCTCCTTTTGAAATAATATTTTATCCCAGCTATCCAGTTTTGACTTGCTAAATGATTCATATCCAAATAAAACAGCTTGAAACACTTCATGACCACTGGTTTAAGAAAAATAAAATTTGGAACTATTCTGCATAGAAGAACGGTTAAAAATACCAATTGAGAAATTCATAGAAAACATTTATTAGCAGTGATCAGTGTCAAAGGAGTCTCAATTAGGTATTTGCAGAGATAGTGGTTGAATACTTATGCAGATTTCAGTATCATAAAATATTGATTATCATAGAAATAAAATAGTTAATAATACTGATTATTTCTTAATTATCCATTTATATATTGATGTAATGGAATAACCTGCCACCCCCATGAGTGGCGGCACTATAGGTGGTAACCACCTATAAGTATCCGTTAGGACAGTGGATAGCAGAGTTGAACTGGGATCTACGAGAACTAGCAGCCTTCCGATAGCAGCACGCACACAACTGTACTGACTTGCGACAACCGTGCACATAACTATTACTTCCTTGCTTGTTGTACTGGTTTCTACAATAAACCTGTTACTATTTATACACCATGTTTATCCATTCCATATTCCTATT
>CAHIKZ030003943.1:0-52364 GCA_903632075.3 Acanthosepion pharaonis
GATTTCATCACGCACTAACAGGTTACGTGTGGAAATTTATAGTACAGAAGGTCATAAGTGACAATTTATCTTTACGTTAACAACTTATTTACCGCGTTATTTTTAAGTAGGCATAGCATGAAAAAAACGGCCTTAAACTTGACAGAAACAGAATTTTATTACCAAAATGTTTATGTTACTATTAAGGGGAAAGAACAAAGTAATTTTTAATTATTTTTTAAAATTTTTCTGTCGTTATTAGAACGTTTTAACTTTTGATTGAAAAATCTTGTTTCTCGTCATCACCAGAACTCTAGTAAATAACATGGCAAATTTTTTGTTCATTTTTTTTATTGACACACACATTAATTTTGAAAATCTTGCCAAAATAGAAATAATTGTCAGATTTTAATGAAAGTTTCAGGAATGATGGAAATTATTATAATTTTTTTAAAGTAATTTTATATAAATGTAAAGGATATTAACAATGCCGTACAAATCAAGTCACGTGATGTTTTTATTGTATCATGTTTCTTCTGGGCCTCCATACATTTGATTTAACATTTTTTTTTTTTTGACTCATAGGGCAAAGAACAGTAAGATTATTCTCATTGCTAGTTCGTTGATTGTAAAAACCTTGTGCTATTTATAATCTCTACAGATACAGGTACCTAAAAAAACATTATATAAAGGATTGAACAGTGCTGCTAATTTTAGAATATTTAACAAATTTTAGGAACTTTTAATAATAAATAATTTATGAAATAACAATTAATTCATTTAAAATTTCATTTTTCATCGAAAAAGTTTTTTGCCTTCAGACAATATTATGCATATTGATAAAAACAAATAAAAGCAACTAAAAGCATTTAAAATTAAATAGTATCTTTGTTTTATTGGGTTTTGTATGATAAAATTCAGAGCTGATTTTAGGTTTATTTAATTTCAAAGCTTTTAGTTGCTTTTACTTGTTTGTATGAATATGGATAATATTTTCTGAAAGCAAAAAACGTTTTCGATGAAAAATAGATTTTTACAAATATTTGTTATTTCTTAAATTATTTTATTTTTTTACATTAAAGTTGTTAAATATTCTAAAATTAATGAAAATCTTGTACACCTTGGTCAATGGTGTTATTAAGTAGATAAATATCATTTACAGATCATAAAATAAAGCTGGTTACAATCAGCAAGTTACCAATAGCTAAAAATTTGTTTTATTTTTTTTTTTTTTTTTTTTAGCCCCAAAATAGCTTAAAAATTCAAATATACGGAAGACCGGAAGCATCATGAAAACAATAGTCCGTCACGTGGTTTGCGTTGGTAGTAGCATAAACATTTTGACAATAAAATTCTGCTTTCGTCAAGTTTAAGACCGTTTTTATCATGCTATGCCTACTTAAAAATTACGAGGTAAATAAGTTGTTCACATAAAGCTAAACTGTCACTTGTGACCTTCCGTACTATAACTTTTCCTCTCGTAAGATGAAATCACACACGTTACTTGTCAATCAACACCGCTGTTAAGCCCGGCTTTCTATCATTTGAAAGTATTTTTTTCAGCGCAGAAAGTAATGTTTGTTTCAAAATACAATAAATAAACTTTATAATTTTTAATTTTCTTAAATTAATTTAAAAAAAAAAAATCATAATTAAATTTTTAAACGGAATCTTTCACTTTTGTAAACAAAAATGGCTGACGATCGATTTTCTATCAATTTTGCTGATCAAAAAAAAAAAATACAAGATTTTTAACGAAAACTTTGGACGTGCTAGAAATTATTAAAAAAAAAAAAAAAAAAAAAAAAAAAAAATCAAAAAAAATTTTGATCTTTCCTCTTGATAATAACAAACATTTAGACAATAAAAAATTATTTTCATCTTCATCAAGTTTAAGGCCGTTATTATCCTGCTATGCTCATTTTCCAGCGATCTCCTGTTGGTACCTACATATTGTTACATATAGGTTTACGAAGTTTATTCTTGTTTTTAAAAATCTTGCAAAAACAAAATCTCTGAAACGTTATTTGAGGAAAATTAGCGAGTTCAATTTGAAACAAATATTACTTATTTATAGCATGAAACGTTGTATACAAACATTTCTTAATGAATAATGATAGATGCTGTTTTTCATATGAGGGGGCTTTTTCTTCCCCGTAAGGGAGAGGGGGAATAACTCTTAAAACACGTGACCTTTTAATGATAATGTTATAGGTCTGAACCGCCATAGTTTGAAATTTTGCATATATATCACACAGAAAAAAAAATCAAAATTCTTTTAAAAAAATGTCAGATTATAATAAGCTTTACAATATACAATTAGTAAATATAGTTTTACTTAACAATATTTTCTAAGAGTTATCACATTGAAAAATTTTTTAAAAGATTTAAAAAGTTTATAAATTATTCCATTTGAAATTGTAAAAAAAAATGAACAAAATTTGTAAAAATTCATTTTTCATTGAAAAATTTTTTCTTCAGATAATATTGCCTTTAAAAGCAATTAAAAGCTTCTCTAATTAAATAATGTCTTAGTTTTATTATGTTTTTGTTTTTCAATTCAAAGGAGATTTTCGTAAGACCAGGTCCGATTTTGAAAACAAGTTGAATTTCTCAAGTTTTCATAAATCAATTATGAAAACTTGAGAAATTTATGATAAATGGTGGTGGTGGTGTAAAAAAAAAATAAAAAATACATAACAAGATTTTGTAAAAAAAAATAGTTTCAATTATTTGTGAATAAGTCCTGAAAATTTCATTAAAATCCCACAATTATTTGATTTTTGCAAGAATTTATGTGTGTGTCACCATAAAAAAGGCTATGAAGTTAGATAACCGCTGACGCAAGAAAAACAAGTTTTTTTTAATAAAAAGAAGTAAAGAATTTAATTTAAAAATTTCGAAAAACAAAACAAAAAAAATACTATGATCATTATCTTAATATTTTGGTGATAGAACTATACAACACATTTTTTAGTAGCATGTTCATTTTTCCCGGGAATATATATTATAGAATAATGAAAATGCCAATTAAACTTTTTCAAAAATAAAGTTTTATCGAAAAAAATGCTTATGTTATTATTTTAAGATGAAAGACCTAAAGTATTTTTTTAATTAATTTTTTGAAATTTTTAATGGAAATTAACACGTTCGAAATTTTGGTTAAATTTTTTGTTTACGTCATCGCGGCGTCAGAAAAAAATAACATTTTTTTGCGATTTTTTTTCCATAAAAAACATATTGATTTACTGAAATTTTGTAAAAAATCAATTGTCCGATTTTAATGAAATTTTTAAGGACTTATTCACAAATGAATGAAATTATTTTTTAAATGTGTTTTTTTAGAAAATTTTTGGTAAAATTATATTTTTTTTTTAAATATGTTACCCACATTTACTTAATTTAATGAAATTTCGCCCAAAACCTTTTGGTTCCTGAAATTTTTTTTTTGTTTTTAAAAGTAGGAGTCTTCAGAGATGGTAAAAAACCTTTTTTTTTTTAAAAATTTTTATTAAATGAAAATCTGCTCTGAATGAAAAATAATGAATCAATAAAAACTATGATATTAAAACTTAATTAGAAAAGCTTTTAATTACTTTTTTTTGTAGGTATGCTGATTTTTTTAACGTTTTCGTGGAGGTACAAAAATCATAAAAACACTTTACTTTGGTCTTCTTAACATTAAGGATTTTGATGATAAAATTTTATTAAGTTTGGGGCATTTTTGCATCATTGTATACTCTTTTGTTCAGCGAATTAGCAGAGGTATCTAATTAAAAAATCCGGTAATTATCTAATTCTTTTTTTTTTTTTTTTTGCTACAATGTCCAATGCAAAGTTCTTACCGCAAAAAGACGCTCAAATTTCGTATACAAATTTAAGGTCCCGCGTTGACGCCAGAAAAACAAGATTTTAACCAAAATTTCAAAGGTTCTATTCTAACTAACAGATTAAAAAATATTTTTTACTTATCTTTTGATCTTCCCTCTTAAATTTAACACAAAGATTTTGACGATAAATTTTACTAATTGAAAGTAAATTTTAAAAACTATATATAAAAAAAAGAAAAAAAAACAATGATTCAAAACACAAACTCCTTTTTTTGTAATTTAAACAAGTGTTAAAAAATGTGAACTTTTTTTTTAACGAGGTGGCGGATGAGTAAAAATTGTAATGTAATTTAAGCTTTTTACGTGAGTGCGGCAATGGTCTTAATTTTTTAAAATAAATTAAAACTAAATAACTTAAAAATAAAAATGAATAAAAAAATTCACGATATTAAAGTTAACGAGAAAAAAAATTACAATTTTTTTTTTTTTGTTATACGAATTTTATTTTTTATTAAACCAGAAAATTAAGAGAACAATGACGATTCAACTTATTAATTAATTCATATCTTTTTTTTTGTCTCAATGGTTGTTTCTATTGATTGATAAAAAATAAAAATCCTAAAACAAACTATGCTAAAAATAAATATAATTTCGTTTGTCGGTTTGACAAAATATGCAATTATGGGGGCTCTCTTTGTAATATACTAGTAAAAGTTTCTAATCAGCACTTAAATTATTGTTAAAAAGAAAAAAGTTAAATGCTAATTAGGTTCCAATTATTTTAGTAAAATTGAATAACTGGAACTTGTTAGCATTAAACTTTTTTTACATCAACAATAACATCCTTGTTATTGGGAAGTAAAACTCAAGAAATAATGATCAATGTATTGTAGAATGTGTATTGTAAGAAGTTGAAAAAAAAATAATGTGCTTTTAAAATAAATTCCTCAAAAGTCAAACAAAACAATTTCGATTTTTGACGACAACGAAACAGACGTTAATAATTTGCACATAAAAAAATGTAACTTGTTAAATGGAGGAAATAATTACCTTAGCTATTTTAATCAGTGATAAACCATTTCTAAGGCATTTTTTTTTTTTTGTCATTATTTGAAATTTTTAAAAAATGGTCTCGAAGAAACGGAATTTGATCCTTTGTCATGCTAAAAAAATAATGATTGATTTTTTTTTACTCCATGAGATATTGGATTTTTAAAAATATACAAGTTGATTATTATTCCCAAATAGCTAACAAAAAAAAAAAAAAAAAACTAAATTTTTATTGAAAAATAAATCTTACAAGCTTTTCATTACACTTACAGCAACTTATTCAAATGCAAATAAAGCAAAGAACGGTATTATTATTAATTAATGAGGTGGGTCATATTATTTCTTGAGCGCTACAAAAAAATTGTCTAACAAGCGCAACATGATTACGACTTTAGTGGTACGAAAATTAGAAGAATTCAAAGTATATTTCTTGAGCAAACAAACCTAGTTGAATCATTTCCCTAAAGTTAAAATAATTATTTTAAAAATGTTCAATGAAAACTTGCCGATTAAGCCGGTGTACAAATTAAAAGCAAAAAAAAAAAAAAAAAAATGTATTTACAGCAGCTCCAATGAAAGCAACGTCAGTCAGAAGGGGTTGATCTATGGCGTAGAGAAAATATTTAGCTGTTGTTTTGCCTGTATTCTCCACAATGATCGACGTTGATATTTTGATCAAATGAGTTGACACGTCCACGTTGCGCTCAACCTTGTTCAGCACTAAATCATCGCTAACAGAAACTGGCTCAGATCGAATGCACAAAAATGAAGCATAAACAGTGAGCCACCATATACTTGTGAACGACATTTTTTAAATATTTTGATGAACAATTCTTTCAAGACTATGCAAGTTGGATAGATGAGTGATAGAGGCGATAAGGACAACCTGAAATGGCTGACGTGTCTGTAAAAAAATAGCAGCCTCACTTTCAAATCGACTGTGCAGCACTTTCCTCATTGCTGGTGTCACTCTCCTCAACAAGGTGACTCTTGTTACTACAAGCTTTGATGAAAATAAATAATAAAAGTTATAACCACTCAGTGTGAATGGGAGGGGGACTACTAATCATGATGATAATAAGCAGTTACTCTTTAGAAGCAACACAACACAGAAAAACGATAATTAGCAACTATCTTGTTAAAAATAAGATCTCTCCTCTCTCACTTGCCTTACAAATTATACACCTGAAGAAGGCTGTAGAAAAAAATCGGCAGAAATGTATTGACAAGAAGAAAAATGAATTGTCTAAACCAAGCTTGGGACTTGTCAAAATGAAAAAAATATAATGACATTACAATATAGATTGTTTGAAATGAGTGTATGTGCAGTGGAAATAATTCTAATGATGTGAATTCACTCATAATGGTTTGAGTGACTCGCTTGCAGTTACTTTGTGCAAGCACTGCAGACAGTAATATGAGCATTGGAATTACTGTAATGCACAAAATTAAAAAGTATACAGCTAAATACTTATTTGTTGCCAATGGTAACCAGCAAATAAATTATTATGGTACTGATGGAAGGCTGAGTGAGTGAAAATTTGGCCTTATAAAAATATTCAATTTGTTCACTATGGGATCACCAATAGGATATTTAAGTTGCTTGGATAAACCAGAATTTGTTGAGACTTGGATGTGAAAGTTATACAATAGCCAGAGTTGATACAAAAATTGAATTCTACTGAAGACAATGTTGAAACATACAGTGTAAAAAAGGAACACAAGAAATGCAAATACTGTAAGTGTGACAGAAGTGACAGAAAAAAGTGCCCTGCTTTTGAAAAAAATTTATCATAACTGCCAAAGAAAAAATCATTTTCAGTCTGTATGCAAATTTAAAAAAATAGACACTATAGAAAAAGTGAAAAAATAGAGAATTGATGAGAGCTTTTTTTTTTCAATACAAAGACCAAGAAATTTCTGGAAACAAATGGGTGAACTGAAGTTAAGAAAAAGTCATCTGAAATTGAGACAATTCGATAGATTATTTATAAAAACTTTGGTATACTTCAATAGGAACTTTTGAAATCTGTGACCAGTTTTAAATTATTAAATTATTCCTATTACAGTAGTGGAATGTAAAAAAGATGGGAACTACTAGGTATTGATGTTCTAAAGGTGGATAATCATTAACGTAAAATCAGAAAAAGTAAAAATGGGAGTGTTAAAGGGGAATAAAGCAAATATACAATTAAATGAAAATAGTACCCCCTCTTTGAATCTCATAAATTACCCATTCACCTTCTAACTTTGGTAGTTACTAAGTTAAAGAAAATGGCAAAGGAGGAAATTTTGGATCATGTTCCTCCAAGTGGCAGTAAATAGGTCTCTTCCATTGTAGCCTTCTAAAAAGCAGATGGTGATTTCAGGTGGTGATTTTAAAATAGGTGTAAATCATAAAATATGCTCAGACTCTTTTCCTATTCCCATGTCAAAGCTGCTATCCACAAATTATCCAGCAAAATTTTTTTTTCCAAAATTGGTTTAAAATTGATGATAAATTCAAGAAAATTACCACAATAAACACACCCATAGGATTATTAAGATGGGTAACAAGTCCCATTTTTCCAAGAACAATGGAAAACATGTTAACTGAAAAATCAATAAATATGCTTGTTTATCAAGATGATATTTTCTTTGGTGCTACCATTAGAGATGATTAAAACAAAAAAACAGAATGTGTTAAAAAAGTTAATGTGAATTTGATTGTGATACAATATCATATTTAGGGTAACGAATTTAAAAAGATAGCATTGCACCAGATCCAAAGTTAATTAAGAAAATTTCAGAGGTATCAATATCTACTAATAAAAAAGAATTAAAATCCTTTTTAGGATTGGTTAATTTTTATAATAAATACCTACCAAATACAACAACTTAGAATCATTTGCTGAACTGCAGTAAAAAAGTCATGAGATCAAATGGGCTCAAAGGCAAAGCTTAGCGTTCAAGGATTTAAAAGAAATACTTGCAGAAAAATCTATTATAAAATTCTTTGATCCCAGCAAGAATGTTACATTAACTATAGATGCAAGTGTGTGAGCTGTGTCAGCAATTTTATCACAAGAAGGCCATCCAATGATGTACCTTTGAAGAATATTGACAGAAAAATAAATTATTCAAATATTGAAAAAAAGACAGAGCTCAACAATTTTTATTAGGAAAAAAGTTCTTATTAAAGTCAGACCATAACCTCTAGAGTTTATTTTTAACCCTAGAAAGGAGCTCCAAAATTTACTTCTTCCAGGATTCTAAGAGTACTATAAAATTAATGCTTTATGATTCTGGCATAAAAAGAAATACAATACCACATGTCCATTAGCTGTCAAGATTTAATAAAGATCAAAAAGAAAAGATGGAAATCCCAGGTGAAGAAATATTACATTGGGTTAAAACTGACATATAATCTCTACAAAGATTGTTATTGGAAACTCTACAGGATCCAATATTAAGCAAGATTGCTGAATGAATAAGAAGAAACAGGTGGAGTAATTGTTCCAAAGCTTATAAAGAAATAAGTCATAAATTAACAATGGAAAAAGATATTATATGTACATGATGATATACATTGTGATGATGTGCAGAGGTGATAAAAATTGGAGGCCTGGTAGCCAGGATATTATCACAATGATATGTAATATCTAATAATATGTCCGCTATAATTTGAATCTGTCTAATTATTCATTTTACTAAATCTTAATTTACATACATTTTTAAGATTTTTTCACAAACACTAGATTTTTGTAAAAAAAAAGAAGCAAAGTATAATTATATTTGAAAGAGACCATCCAGAAGATAGCATGTTTCCTGATATTTTTATTTTTTTATTTGCCAAAAGATAACTCACTTTTTCAGTATTATAGATATGGAAGATTTTAACATTTGTCATAAATATATATAAAATATAAAAATAAATATTTGCATAAAGAGAGTATTTATATGTAGTTTGTAAATAGTGATGGTTTTCATAGAAGCAGTAAGAGTTGGAGCTGTAGAGTGAGACTAGTGAATAGTACTAAAAGATTTTAAATAGACTAGGTTGCTTTTGGTAACCAGTTTGTAGGATGAAATGCTACTTTGCAATGGATGTAGTTGTTTAAGAATTGTGATGAACAGGTTGAGAATTTTCAAAAGAAACAAATTCATCTGGAAAATGTTTTCAGATAAAATTCTAAAATTTTCAAACTTAATTTTTTTAAGCTGTTTAAAATGTAAAAATATTGCCAAAAATTTAGACACTACCAGTGTTTCTGTGGCTGATGTAGTTTTTGTTATAAAAAATGATGCAGTTGAAGAAATAAACTCAAAGCTGTTGCAATAAATTCTTACAGAGCTCTCAAGTAGCTCAGCAAAGCAACTACCCTAACTGGGGTAAGCAAAAAAGACAGATATGTTCATTCCCAAAATTCTTATCATTTGAATTTAAGTGACTTCAGTTCCTGGAGAGGCTCAGTTTTGCCATGAACATGCTCTTCCCATGACCAAGTTTATGCTGGCTCTAGAATTGCATCTGATAACACTTTCAATATTAGCATCCAGTGGAAGAGGTGTAGTGAGTACAAAATAATAATAACTCCCTTTACCCAATCACTTCAAATTTAGGTGAGCTGAGGAAAAAGACAGAAAGAAATTTGTGAGCCTATGTGAAATTTTCTTTGGGCCAATGAAAACCTTGCCATCACAGAGATTGACCATTGAGCTGAAAAGACAGAAATAATTTGCAAGCCTATGTGAAATTGTTTCTGGATCAATGAAAATCTAGTCTTCACATAAATTAGCCATTTAGCCAAGAAGAAATAAAATAGTGAGCCTGTGTGAAATCTTTTTGATATAAAATGAGGAGAAAAATTAAATTAATAAGAGAAGAGTGTCTGAAGGAAAAGTTTCATTACTGTTCACCACATCCAATGTTCAAGTTCTTGCCAATGTAAAATTACTTGCCAATTATATTATGTTTTGTTAAATTACCCATGTGTTTCCTCATCATTATCATCCTACATTAATCTTTTTGGTATGGGTAAATCAACTGTTCATTTTAATCCCTAACCCCCAGCCACTATAGAAGTACTAATGTTGTATCCTCAGTAGCATGTCAATCTACATTGTAGGGATACAGAAGACGATTATCTCCCTTTGGCATAAACAAGTCATGTAGGTTACATGATCACCACTTAACCCATACAGCGACAAAGTAGAAGTCAATTTCAGTCAGTTTACAGTAGCCAAACTGAGATGTTGCTTTCTTTAGTCCCCCCCCCACAGCCCAAGCAGAGGCTAAATCTACCTTCTCAGCAACATACAAGTTCATGGTGCCATATCTTTCCCAGATATAGAAAGAAAGTCCAATTCACAGTCCTCGATTTGGGAAAACCCAAGACTCGCTGTTTTCTGTTCATAGAATATGTTCTTGCCTGGGATATAGTAGATGAATCCAGCCCATTTGAATCTGGAGTCCTAAACATAGCTTATCCAGACACAAAAAGATTTCCATATTATATGTAAAACCCTTCCTTTTTGTTTCTCCTTACACTCTGCTTTGCTGTGTAGATATATATGATATATTGTTTTTCGCATGGGACATGTGTATATATGTATATATAGTTTTGTGTATTTCTTAGTGGTATAAAAGTCTCTCTGAAAACAAAGCATTTTTGTCACTCTTTTTACTTTCAGCTATTAATGGTGTTATTATATGACAGATGTAATAATGCCCGTAACGGGGAAAACATAAATGGGAGTCTAAATCTTTCTTCTATGGTTCTCTCCTGTGACAACATCATTTGTCTTGTTTTGGATATCAGAATATTTTTACAGTAACAGCTACTTTTTCATGCGTAAATAATATTTTTCTCATTTGTTATGTTGTCTAAGAAGAAATATGTTAAAGAACATCTTCCTGCATTATTTGGAGTTATTTTCCCCATTCAATGCCAGATATCTGTGCTTGGCTAAGCAAACATAAACCACTCTTTGTGAAATCTTAAATAGTCTGTATTTCATGTACACCGTTTGTATCATATTCATGTTGTTTTCTCTCTCCCTCATTAAAAAAGCTGTAAAAAACTTATCCAAAATAAATACTAAGTTCACTCTTCTTTTAATGTCACCAACTGACTGAAAATACCAAATCTTCAAATGTTTCTTCAAATAAGATAGCAAAAATGTCAGCTGGAGCAGAAACAATATTTATATTTTCTTTTATACTTTCTTTCAACCATCCACAGTAAGAATTTGTGCCTTATATTCAATGCCTTGCTTTTATCATGATGGTTTCCTGTGGCAGGGCACACTTCAACTGAAGAAGTGGTTTCCCTGATGGGAAAACAGAATACCTGCTCAGTGTTTGTCAAGAGGCACATTTTTTTTTAGTTAAGACTCCTTGACCTCTAAGCTAGTTGTCATTATTTTCATTGACAAGAATTTCAACTCAAGCATGTATATTCACTAAAAATAATGCTTATAGTAATAAGAAATAATGTCATATTTCTAATCTCATGTTTATTACCAGTAATGATGGTTCAGAAAGTCATAGAAATTTGTGAAAATAGCAAACTTCATTTTAAACAGACACAATATGCAATATAAACTTTGTTACAAAACAATATATTCCCAAATGTTTAATTAAACTTATATAGCAATAACCATTTTCAAACAGTTGCTTACTGACAGATGTTGATTTCCAAGAAGACTTTTCTACACAGCATTGATGTTTTTAAGTGAAATTGATTTCAATGGACAACTTGAACAAATATCAAATGAACAACCTTTAGAACCCAAATTTTAAGTAATGTGATACTCCATTTCAAACTAGGTCCCTTTCTGATTCACTCTACATGAAGGCTGGATGAGAATAATAAAGCAAACTCAAAAATAAAAATCACACACAGGCTCCGAGAATCAAATCTCACTCACAAAAAAAATCCCTTCAAAAAATATAAAATACAACACAAATAAAGCCAATCACAAACATTACCACTAAAGAAAAAACATGTAAAAAGATGAGTTTAGAAGCCACCACATTTGCTTTTAAGAAGCAAACAGGCCATGTCAGTGTCTAGCAAGCTCTCAGCATCACCAACTGTGATCTTGGTCAACCAACCCTGACAAACACATCAACTCCAGCCACCAACACTACCATTCTTCCAAGTTGCTTCACTTGCCACAAAGAAATATTCCACTCACGTCCTCTGGATTGGCAATACAAAGAATTTGATATTAACAATTTTTTTTCTTTTCCTTTCACCTTACCGGCAGTACTTGTTGTTTCATTTGATCTCTTTTGATTAATTTGTTTTCTATAGCTTATCAATCTTTCCAGGTTATTTAAAGCCAGAAAATATTTTTAGATTATAATTTTTTTTTTTTTTAAATAATAATGATTTTGCATGTCTTAGTGGTATAAAGTTCTCTCAGAGAACAAAGATATTCAACTACAAGCTATTCACTGGAAAATAACAATAATAAAATCAAGTATATATAAAGTGGTCTCTCTGCTGAAAATGAACTAATGACAATGTGTATTAATGGTTAAAATATACTGTACTGATAAAAAGTCATACTAATTAACTTATAGTTGGTGGGGAGAAAAGATATTTGCATGTAAGTGAATATAACAAACCTAATTGGAATTCGGCTCCCTGAATAACAATTACAAGCCATTATCCATTACACCACTCACACATCCAAGTTTACAGCACCTAATATTCCAAAGTAGTCACCCATCTAGATACTTACCAAGCTCAACATTGCTTAAATTTGGTGATCATATGGGAACTGGTATTTTAACGTAATGTGTCCATAAGCCTGTAGCGACTGCTATGCTTTTCCACGGCCACAATTTATTCGTCTGTGATTGGCAAGTAAATCAATACTGCTTTTTTATAAGACAATTTAGCAATCGCAGTCATCATTTTGAATTTTTCGGTCGTGAACTTGCTCATATGTTTCTTTAATACAAAATCAGTAATTGGTCAAATTTTAACCAATCAAACATTTTAATACTAAATCAAGTTTTCCCGCATTTTTGCTTTGAGCCTACCGGTACCTTTAAAAGAAGCAATTTTGCCACAAGCCACCAGTAGAGTCCAGCTATTTCGCCTGTCCACAGAAATCTACGACTTTACTCACAATATTTCAAACGCACGCACAGACACAGATTTTTGTAACACGTTATACATATCTCTCTCTGTGACTCAAACAAGTTCATGAACCAGCACTCTATTAATTTCTCTAAACAACACATTTCTTAATTAACTGTATTCTATTCTAACAGCAAACTCTATTCAACATAGAATCCTGAACATTCTTATTCAAGAGAAACTCTTTCGAACATTCAATCATAAATCAGAATACAGTTGAAGGGGAACAACTTTTTCCTTAATCATTACACTTCATTGCATGATTGTTTTGTATATTATATTTCAATATATATTTATTTGTTGATCCACAAGTGGAGTTTCGTTGTTTTTTCTTGAATCATTAAATGTACAATAGATATATGCGCTAAGAACACGCATCACAAGCTTGATCTCACTTACCATCATACGTGTATTTCTAACAATAACAACTTAGTTACCTCAGAGATGCTAATTTCATCTAGTTCATACATATCTTTATGCCTTGCTTTCTGTGATACATTTTTCTACACAGCACCGATGTTTTTAACTGAAATTGATTTCAATGGACAACAGAGCATCTTCAGATTTGCAATCATGCAAGATGCTTTTGAGTATGAAGCACAAAGTAGAAAAGCTACTGGATGCTTCATACTCAAAAGCATCTTGCATGATTGCAAGTCTTTTTGAGAAAAAAAATTCTGGCAAATGTTTATTTTTTTATTTAGATATATGCGCTAAGAACACGCATCACAATTGGTGACCGTCGACGTGATTAAAAAAAAGGCGAAGGAAAACCCAATTTTGTGCCAACAACATTAAAAAAAAATAATATACAGAATTTCAACTTGGCTCGAAGAAATTTTTTCTCTACCACGTGCGTTTCAAAAAGCTACCCAAAATGGCCGACCAGGATGGAAACGAAGCGACAGTCTTCAATACAACAAACGTGCATGTCTGGTTTTCACAATTAAACGCCATTTTTCAGGCGAAAAGAATACAATCCCAAACGGCACGCTTTGCCTACGTAGTTGAGAAGCTGCCGCTTGAGATAGCATCTGACGTATCAGACTTGCTGGACAACTTTCCGACAAACAAGCCCTTCGACACGTTAAAGGAGACAGAATGTCTGAAGAACGCCGATTCAACGACCTGGTCAATACTCTTCAGTTGGGAGACAGCAAGCCCACACAGTTACTACGTAAGATGAAAAGCCTGCTAGGAAAGAATACAATGTCGGATTCATTGCTCCGCAAGCTGTGGATCGACAAATTGCCCACCCTCACCGCCCAAATCCTAGCAACTCTTCCAGAGGGCTTAGACCTCATGAAAACGGCTGAAATAGCCGATAAAATAAATGAAGCTAAGACCCTTAATAGTATGAGCGTCTCTGTGCCACACGACACCCCCGTCGATGATTTGATTAACAAACTCCAACAACTCAACAAGTTATCGATGCAGTTGGATCGTATGAATAGAGAACGTTCAACACCAGCTCACAACTTCTACAAGTCATGCTGACGTTTCAGATCTAATTCACATGGGAGGACGACTACAATTTGTTGGTATCACCGTAAATTCGGTCAGACAGCTGGGCATTGTACCAAGCCATGCAATTTTAAACCCCAGTTAGTATCTACACCTAACCAGAAGGCGGGAAACGCCAGTCCCAACAGCACATGAAGACAGCGTCTGCTGTTGGGGGAGAGAAAGCCAACCGTCTTTTTTACGTCCGAGACAGAAATTCTGTCGAATTATTTCTGGTCGACACAGGCGCCCAACTCAGCGTAATTCCAACTAGACCAGGTTTTCCTACCGAAAGATCGTCATACACTTTACGCGCAACGAATGATTCCCAAATACAAACCTTTTTTGTCAAGTGTCTATGACTCTAAACATTGGATTAAAGAGAACATGCCAATGTTTTTTTTATTGTGACAGAAGTCAAATTTCCCATACTAGGCGCAGATTTCCTAGCACATTACAAGCTAGCCGTGGATATGTCGAACCACTCACTTATAGACCAGACGACTAAACTTACTAATACAGGAATAACCTCCACCTTCACTTCAACCAAATTATGTGTCGCTCTACCAGAAAATAATCCACTCCAAGACGTACTGGATATGTTCCCCTCACTTGTCCAACCCTTTACGTATACTGAAACGGTCAAACATCAAACCGTTCATAAGATTCATACATCTGGCCCGCCAGTTTTTTCGAAACCGCGTAGACTCGGACCAGAAAAATACAATCTAGCACGTGCTGAATTTCAGCACATGTTGGACCTGGGCATAATTCGCCCTTCAAGCCCTTTCATATCTCCACTCCACATCGTCAATAATAACAAATTCTCTCAAACATGCACTCGACACTCGGTAGAAATTCAGCTCAACTTCACGACTACGCTGCTTCTATTAACTTTTGTGCGCCAATTATATCCTCGCATACCACACCAACCACCTCGTTTTTCAACTACGGCCGGGTCAGAAAACAGGTGGACAGATCGACAAAGGCAACTCAACGTGGAGCATTGGAAAAAAAGACAAATTTTAATAGCAACGCAGATCACTACCGACGTTTTTTTTCCAGCCATCTCACCTCGACTCTGAGACACAAGAGAAATATGCGACAACTTGAAGACAACACTACATTTCGTCGAATCACACAGCTCAACCACACTTAAACACATGTTCTTTTCAGCAACAAGGACAGTATTTTTTCAAACTAAAAGTTTTTCGTTCCTGTAACTTTTATTCTGAGAGAGGGTATTGTGGACTCTTCCACAACAAGCTAGTTAACCCCTGCTAGGAAATGCACTATTCCTGTTATAATTTTCACCATCACAATCTTACAAATATATAACAAGTATTCATTGGTCAATCACCTTCAATCTAGCTTGCTGATTGGTCAGTTCCGACCAATCAAACCGCCTGCACGCGACCAATCTGTTTTCCCGCTCAATATGCTTGGAGCCTCCCACGTGGTACACGACCATTATATAAACAGAACACGTGTAAGCTCCCTGAATAGTTTCTTTTCATTCATCTCTCTCGCGCGCGACTCATTCCTTGCTACCAAGTACCAAGATGTAATCTTCAAGAACTCCCGTCTTAACCATTGCGATTAGACGTTAAAGACCATTACCAACATTCACGCAAGTACGAACTCTGAAATCTCTTTTGAACTTTTACCAACTTGTACAATACACAATTCCAAACATGCTAAGAAACTTTATTCTTCTAAATTACAGTTTAATATTACTTCCTTTTAATATGAACTCAGGTACAACTATTATCTAATCAAAGGGACACGACTCTGTCCTACCTTTTCAGTTCGCATGTATGAATATCAAATATTAATAAATTCAATTGTTATGTTTTGAAATCATTCCGTTCAGTTTTGTATTTTATACTATGTTATTTACGTCAAATATAAATTGCATTGCGTCCACGTATTGTCCTTAATCACACCTTTTCTAGCCAAAGTTAAATATTGGTAACACTGTCGCTACAAAATTTCGATGGCCGCTGAAGACATATACAAAACAGCCATCACAACCCCTTTCGATCTATACGGATTTCTTCGAATGCCTTTTGGCCTTGGAAACGCTTCACAGTCATTCCAACGTCTAATCGACGAAGCACTCCGTGGCTTATCGCACTCGTTCGCTTACATTGACGACCTCCTTGTAGCAAGCGCTAACATGGATGACCAAGTGCGTCACGTCACACAAGTTTTCCAACGTTTGGAACATTTCAGTTTAAACATCAACCCGGACAAATGTGTGTTTGCTGTTCCTAGACTGAATTTCCTCGGATATGAAATTGACGTTTCTGGCATCACACCTATCCCAGAGAAGGTTACTGCTATACGTGAGTTTCGTCAACCTACGACACTGCGGCAACTTCGACGTTATCTCGGCTTAATAAATTACTATTGCCAGTTCATTCTGAACTGTTCCCACATTCTGGCACCTCTTACCAACTTACTTCGTGGCCAGGGGAAGAGAAACGCGAAGATAACACTATCGGACGAAGCTCTGGCTGCCTTCATTAATTCCAGGAATGCACTAGTAAACTTTACCAAACTAAGTTATCTACGTGACGAAAATACAGCTCACTACTGATGTCTCATCAGAGGCAATTGGAGCTGTTCTACACCAGCACACGGGAAAAGAAACCACACCAATTTCCTTTTTCTCAGTTAAACTCACTTCAACCCCCCAAAAAGTATAGCACCTTTTCGCGTGAGTTACTTGCTATTTACCTCTCAATTAAATATTTCCGACATATATTGGAAGGTCGAAATTTCACTGTATTCACTGGTCATAAACCTCTAGTCTATGCCCTTCATACCAAATCAGACAGGTATAACCCGCGTGATTACTGGCAGTTAGACTTTATTTCGCAGTTTACTACCGATATACGCCACGTCAGAGGCACCAACAACACCGTCGCCAACACACTATCAAGAGCGTTCTTACTTAGCACAACTAAGGAGAAACTTGATCTTGATTTTTTAGCAGACGAGCAAAAAAGGGACACTACTCTGTTTGACTCATTGAAAAATTCGTCTTTATCGATCGAGCGACGTCAGCACTTCTCATCCCAGACCTTTAGTACCTGTCAGCATGAGAAGACGAATTTTCGACTATTTCCACTCTTTCTCAAATCCGGGACGGAAAATTACGGCAAAACTAATTTGCGAACGTTTTGTCTGGCCGAAAATGAACGTCGATATCAAGAATTGGACTCAATGTTGTCTCGTTTGACAACGTACAAAAGTGCATCGCCATACTAAATCCCCACCTGGAAACTTCACCGTACCCGACGGCCGTTTCCGTCACCTGCATGTCGATTTAGTGTGTCCGTTACCGGAAGTTCCTGGATACCAGTACATCCTTACTGTCATAGACAGATTTTCAAGATGGCCTATCGCAATTCCACTTCAGTCAATAACCGCAGAATCTGTTGCTAAGGCAATAATACTGAAAGACTGGATTTCGTTTTTTGGATGCCCATCAGTAATAACGACAGATCGCGGTCCCCAGGTTCAAGCAACACTTTTCAAAGAATTTGTGAATCTTCTCGGGGCGAGATATATCTCTACTACAGCATATCACTCCTGTGCTAATGTTGAACGTTTCCACCATCGATTAAAGGCCGCGTCAAATAGTTCCAACGGTGATAATAATCAATCCTTGATGGATAATTTACCTCTAGTCATGCTTTCGCTTCGGTCTCAATTGAAAGAAGACTGTAAGTGTAACTGTTCACCTGCTGACCTTGTTTTTGGCCAACCATTAGTGTTGCCAGGACAATTTCTGTCCGGAAACCCAGCCTCACTACCTTCCTCAACCTTTGTTCAATACCTATAGGATAGAATGTCTACCTTGGCATTTACACCCACTCGTTTCCAGACTAAAGACTATGTTCCTTTTTAGATAAGTGTGTTTCCAGACTAAAGACTATGTTCCTTTTTAGATAAGTGTGATTTTGTGTTCATACGACAAGATTCTGTCAAGAAGCCACTGACACCCAGCTACTCAGGTCCGTTTCGAATCCTTGCTCGACATGACAAATTCTACACTATTCAGCTCACCAGTGGTCGATCGAACGTTTCGATTGATCGCCTCAAACCAGCATACATTGAGTGGAATATTGAACCAACCCAAACATCGTCATACCAGCACCAGTAGTACACAACATACATCTGAGACACCTGAACACCAATTTACCAAAAAAAGAAGGAGGGTCCACTGGCCTTCAAAATTCAAACATTATGTGACATATTAAAAAAAAATGCTTTCACCACGTTTTTCAACTGTGGGGAGGGTGTGTAGCGACTGGTATGCTTTTCCACGCCCACAATTTATTCGTCTGTGATTGGCTAGTAAATTAATACTGCTTTTCTATAAGACAATCGCAGTCATCATTTTGAATTTTTCGGTCGTGAACTTGCTCATATGTTTCTTTAATACAAAATCAGTAATTGGTCAAATTTTAACCAATCAAACTTTTTAATACTTAATCAAGTTTTTCCCGCATTTTTGCTTTGAGCCTACCGGTACCTTTAAAAGAAGCAATTTTGCCACAAGCCACCAGTAGAGTCCAGCTATTTCGCCTGTCCACAGAAATCTACGACTTTACTCACAATATTTCAAACGCACGCACAGACACAGATTTTTGTAACACGTTATACATATCTCTCTCTGTGACTCAAACAAGTTCATGAACCAGCACTCTATTAATTTCTCTAAACAACACATTTCTTAATTAACTGTATTCTATTCTAACAGCAAACTCTATTCAACATAGAATCCTGAACATTCTTATTCAAGAGAAACTCTTTCGAACATTCAATCATAAATCAGAATACAGTTGAAGGGGAACAACTTTTTTTCCTTAATCATTACACTTCATTGCATGATTGTTTTGTATATTATATTTCAATATATATTTATTTGTTGATCCACAAGTGGAGTTTCGTTGTTTTTTCTTGAATCATTAAATGTACAATAGATATATGCGCTAAGAACACGCATCACAAGCTTGATCTCACTTACCATCATACGTGTATTTCTAACAATAACAACTTAGTTACCTCAGAGATGCTAATTTCATCTAGTTCATACATATCTTTATGCCTTGCTTTCTGTGATACATTTTTCTACACAGCACCGATGTTTTTAACTGAAATTGATTTCAATGGACAACTTGAGCAAATATCAACAAAGCATCTTCAAACTTGCAATCATGCAAGATGCTTTTGAGTATGAAGCACAAAGTAGAAAAGCTACTGGATGCCTTTTACTCAAAAGTGTAGCAGACCCGGTAGCATGCAGTGATGGCCTACGAAAAGGTGGCCTTGTGTCAGACACTACTCACGACTACCGAATTCACTAGCAAAGTAAAAAAAAAAGGAATAAGTAAAAATAATAAATGTGTGATCTTTTAACCGAGAATTACTACAGTCTCCTTAGTGAGGAAAAAGGGTCATTCAACACATGCATATAAAAGAAAAAAATAGATAGCCAGGAGGGAAGCGAAAATGAGTCTGGTGAAAAACAAATATTAAACTTTATTTAATAAAAGGTATTTTGTCTCAAACAGTGGAGACTATTAGAAAAGTAAAGCTATTTCTTAGCAAGTAGGCAAGTTGTATAAAGGTAGTGACAAGTAGTCAGTAAAAGAATGTTAATGTTCCGCGCCAAAACGAAAATCAAAATGGCTAAAGGCGGAAAGGTTCCCTCAGAGGGAAAATTCTGCGACAGAGTCTTCTTATGCAAAAGGTACATGTATACACAACAAGGAAAATACTCACTACTAGATTTTTGTCATGTGTATGTAATGTTATTTTTTTTCTTTCTTTTTGAACTGGTTCGTAAGGTTAGAGTTCAAAAGGTGTATGTGAAGTTTATCAATAATCCGTGTCGAAAAACTCTACGTTTCCTGGTAGGAAAGTTCGAACAAGTTGCTCGCGTCAGGACGAGGAATTAGTCATTGTAAAAAGTGTGATGGCGGTGTAATTAAACTCAACGTTCTCTGGTAGAAAAAGCGGAGAAAGGTTCAAACAAGTTGTTCGCAGAAAGTTGTAACCACATGAAGAGATTTGGCATGATGAGCCAAGGAGTTTACTAGGTAGTTTTTTGTAGTAAGGATATTTCGGCCCGAAATAAATGAGTCGACCTTTTTGCTCGGAGACCAGGCAGCGACTGATTTGAAAAACACCGTTCGTCAGAGAATGCGCGGGAAAACTTCAAATTCCGTTCTAGCTGGAATCAGCAGCAGCCAGCAGCTTCCTCACGTCGGCAGCAGACGGCTGTTTACTACTATATCTAGCCGAAATTGAAAGGAAGGGGTGCAATACGCGCGTGCACACAAAAGTAGGTGGAATCCCTGCGCGATTCCACAACAAAAGCATGATTGCAAGTCATTTTGAGAAAAAAAATTCTGGCAAATATTTATTTATATATATATTATAATATATATTATCAAAATGTGAAGCAATTATAAAATGTGAAGCAATTATAAATATGAAGTATTTATTATTTACCATTTTATAAAGGTTTATTTATCATTTTATAAGAAATAAATCTTTAAAATAATCTTTTTATTAAAAAATTTATAAAAATCTACATAATTTTCAAAATACTATGTAAGCCACCTACAATGCAATATTTATTTACTATTTTATAAATAATAATGAAAATAATGTTTTTATTCATAATTTTATAAAAAATATCTAAGAACTCTAGAGCAAGGAAATTTAAATAAACCAGACATTATACATTTTCTTCTCAAATTATTTTATATCACAAATTACTTTTTATCTTAATTTTCAATTTTTTTTATAATCGTAATCTAGGATCAAGGATGCATCGTAGAAATTCAAGGCTCGAAACTCCATCAATCACAGGTTATCCTCCTTTCTACTATGAAAAACCTAATTTTGAAAAAAAAAATTATATCATTGCTAATTTTTCTAAAAATCCCTTAAAAATCTGCCAAAAGATTATTTATTTTTAGCCCAGTGCTGACTGATAAGGAAATCTTAAATGAAGAGTATAGTGGGTCAGCCAATTTGTATTGGTTATAAATAGAAATAAAAACTGACCCTCTACAATTTATACAATATCAAATGTAACAAAGACAACAACAAGGGAAATAATCAAGTAGAAGAAAATGTGAATTTGTTCAACAATAAATATTTTTTTTATAAACACAACAAATACATAATATATAGTGCAAAAGTTGATAAACACAATAGAGTTCTTTGGTGTGTGTGTTACTGAACGAATTTGAGCTACTGTACTGTATGTGTGAAAATGACAAGGTTTAGTTAGCTATATTTGTTTTTGTAAGAAAATTAAACAGATGTTTTTTTTGTGTATTAAATAGAAAAAAAGTATTGTTCTTGACTCACTGATTGTTATCGCTCATTAACCAGAGATTCTTGTGGAATGGAATATTTTGTGGGAGTGAGCGTTAAGCCTGGAGATGGTTGACAAAGTTTGTTGTTGTATTGAAGATAAAGTTCGTCTCCTTTGCTGTGTTGATTTCCAATGAAGTCAAGTGAATTGGTTTCAATATTTTAAGTACCCACTGACCAAGTCGTGTCAAAGTTTCGTTTTTATTAGTTCTCTTGGTCACGTGGGGAGGCTCGTAAACATGTTTACATTTTATGGCGTCAACTAAAGGTCAAAATTTGGGTTGGTACCTTCGGACGTAGTTGACGACACCTAATTAATATTTTACAACCAATCAAAATACATCAGTTGTTATATTTGGCTGGGAGCCTCTATGTGTTTAACTTGCACAAAATTTAAGATTTAAAAAAATGTAAGAATCTGATTCTACAAGAGTGAACACTAAACACTTTGCCTAAAAAGCAAGTGGCGAATTATATTTTTTGGAATAATTGGCAAACTTCAGTGAATTGCCATTTGATTCAAAATTTATTTGATTTCAAATTTATTTATGAATTGGTAAATGATAAATATTTTTGTGGGTTTTACTTATTCAAATGAAAACATTATGACTCAAATTAAGATTAATTTTTCTAAGAATAAACTTTAGAACCAAAATTTTAAATAGTAGTAGCTTAGTTACCGAGAAGTAACTATCAGATATGCTAATTTCAACTGGTCCATGAATATCTTTATATCTTGCTTTCAGTGATAGTACTCAACAATTTGGCAATTAAAGTGAAACCTATAGTACTAGTGATACTATTTTTGAAGTTCATTTGTTTACTAATAAGTGAAAGCAGCAAGTAAAAAACTGAATAAATTAAAATAGATCTAAGTCTAATTCATTTTTCATTTGAAGCTGAATCTCATATTCAACATCAGAAAATGGACAGCTTCTTTTTGCTAAACTGTAGACTGTATTGAAAACTTTATTAGGAGAGGCTATATACTTGTCATTCAATTTATCCATATTTTTTGTAATCAACATGAACTTGTAGGCACTTAATGCAAATACTATGAGCCTTTCATGAGAAATGCATATCATCATTTTTCTTAGAGTTGCTTGTTGAATTATTTTATCCATTCCCAATGGGCCAATACTGCAGTGGACCCATCCCATTGATATGTGAATTCCTTTCATGTTTATGGATTCAGAATAAAATCTGGCACATAGCTCACACCCAGTTTTTTTAGTGTGAATAATCAACCCATCATACTTTTCCCTGAAATTCTCATACTGTTTCATACTCCAGCAGTCTTCACTTCTAGTTTTCACAGCACCAGGAGCAGACCTTTTTCATTAGCGTCATACTCTAAAGTTGGCTGTGTTTCATCCTTATTTGCCTCTTATCTGAAACTCTCACTTTTGGGGATTTTTCAAAAAAAAAAAAAGGGAAATAAATCTTGTTGTCTGTTCATTTTAGGGTCCTGATACTGAAATTAAAAAAATTACTAGTTACTATGAGGAAGTTACTCTATAGGGAGAAATTAAAATTAAAATTATAATAATAATAATAATAATTTATTATCTTTGAAAGCCAACAGAAAAATGTTTGAATATGAAATTCAAAAGAAAAAAAATGTTTAATTTAAACAAATTTTATGTTAATTAAAATATGAAAACAGTTTGTTTGATTGATAAAAATATTACCCCTAATTAAAGGAATTTATGGGTGACGAAAAACAAAATATAGTGGATGAAGTTGTGCTTAAAGGCTTACAAATTACACGGTTACTATTCCATGTCAAATCTATCATAAATTCCTTTTTGATATAAACGTACAAATTTATTTATATAAAGTGTACATTGCAAAATTTTTTTTTTTTTTATTTAAATTTAATGGCCCACCATGGGGCCCAGCAGGATTTTGAATAACACTTGCCTTCTTTCTCAAAATTTGACCTCTACTTCACAAAGAAAAATCTTGGCTATGCCCCTGCAATTACATCTTAACCTTTATTTGATAACCTGAATTTACATCCTCAACCGATTATGTAACTACAATTTGTTTACAATCTAAAATAAGCAGTTTTATAAAAATTATGCCACAGTAACAAAGTATTTTTGTGCAAGATATAAAAATTTTGTCTTCCTGTCAACTCCAGACACAAATCTTGATAGAAACAGCAATTCACGAAAATAGGCGCAACTTAAGAAAACTTATCATTGGCCAATATATAAAATCTTAAAAGGAAAAACATTTATTTTACAATGCATAAATTCGGAAAGTATAAAACATGGGGGTTGCACAAAAATTTCCTTTTGTGTGCCTCTTTTGGTAGAATAACAATTTCTTGGGGTAACAAAAAAGAGATTACCCACAAGAAAAAAAATATGTGACAAATTTGTTAGATGAAAAATGGATAGAAGTATAAAAAATTAATCACTTCAAAAATAAAAAATGAGAAAAACTTTGAGAAAGGAATAACAAAATGGACTAAGGCAGAAAATTTTCAAATAGCATCCACCTTCGTTCTTAATAGTCTATACAAACAGGACTTCTCAGCTCAAAGGGGTTTTGTGTTATAAAGTTTCTCAAGAGGTTTTGAGTTAGCCACAATGTTGACTTGTATCTTTGGTATGAAATCTTCTTGTGTAGGAATCTGCATTGTGTCAGTCAGGTTTGATTTATGATTTCTGGCTGAACCGTCCTTTGAAGTGCTATGCTCTCTCCGATCTTGTCAACGGCATATTCTTTTTCTTCTGCCTTTTATCGAAAAGGGGACCATCATACTGGCTCTAGCCAAATTTTCACAAGGCTCAGAAAACTTGTTTATCATTGATCAATATATATAAAAAAAAACTCTCTCCAAGTATTCAAAACAATGAATCAAACAGATCAAACAATTTGGGCAGTTCACCGCTTGAGCCTAAATGGTCATAAATTTTGTACAAATTTTAACACACAAACCATCTGGCCTTCAGAATATATCGTCAATAATAACAAATTCTCTCAAACATGCACTCGACACTCGGTAGAAATTCAGCAATGGTAGTAGGAATTCTCAATTACTTTATTCTTGTACCAACAAGATACAAATACAAAAATATATCTGGCCCCTGGCTCCTCTGCTGGATGAGGTAACTTACATCTGCCTTTGGAAGTTCCTCATTATCTACTCTACAATATTGATGTAACACTGATCCTATCACACAGTTTCAGTTGTAACGCGATCTCTGGTCAAGGCATCCATGTGACACCACATCCTAACCCCACTGGGCTGACGTCATCCACAAGACCGGCTGTTGGCCCTGTATGGTCCAGTAGTACAGGTTAGATCTAATTCTCCAGTTTCAAATGTCGATTCAATTCCACTCACCAGCCATGTTGTGATTTTTTGATCCTGGTGAGTAGTTATCAAGTCATAGAATTCTGAAAGCTCTCCATTGGTTTACCTGCAAGCTTGTTGGTTGAGAATCGGGTTAACCACAAATAAATATGGCCAAGTCAATCCAGTTTTAGAGGGACAAAAGTTTTATATATATATATATAACATCAACAATACATATAATAATACAATTCTCATGGAAAAAGTTGAATGTCTCTTACATATGAATGATGATCAACAAAACAAAGGAAAATACTTTGTGTAATTTTGTTAAATGGGAGAGGTGGCTTCGTTTTAACCCTTTTTGCTCTGTTCTTAGTGCAACTAATACAACCGTCGATGTTCCTGTCGTCAGTAGTAGTAATAGTAGCAGTAATATTAGTGGTAGCAGGAGCAGCAGTATTTATGTTAACAGCACATGTTAGCACACGCTTTGTCCCAATACTTTTATTAGGAACAGGATTGACCCATTTCCCGACACACTTCTAAATTAAAACTTCACACTTGTTTCATCTTTCAGTACCCTGACCATATCGTCATTCTTCTACGTTTATCTATTAATAGCTCTGAGAAATTTTGGTAAACTTTACATAGATTCATGCTGTCTTGTTATTGATAAAATTAACCTTTAGATCAAGACATTCTAAATTCTATTTTCTATTAATAATCTGAGATGTTTTGTATGCTTAAAGAGAAAAAAAACATTCTATTTCATTTTCTAAATTAAATCTGTAACATTTACATTTTAAAGTCTTTACAGCATTTTTTGCATCTTAAAAACATATTCTCCTTTATTATAATTATTATTATTTTAAGGTGATATTGTGCCCTGCCACAGTGATTTCTCTTAAAATGGATAAAATTTGGCATCATAGTATTACCAAGTACCTCAAGAAAAAGGGTTTGACCACAAGGACATTCATGCTGATATAGTTGCTACATTAGGGGATGATGCTCCAGCTTTATTAACAGTGCAAAAGTGGACAGCTGAATTTATGAGGAAAAGGGAGAGTTTTGAAGTTGACCCAAGGTCAGGACATCCTTCAACTGCCACCACCAAGGAAAACATTGATCATGTTCACCACATGATGATGAAAGACAGGCAATTGACTATAAATAAAATAGACAATGTCATTAGTATATCCCATGAGAGCGTTTAGAATATTCTGCTCAATGAATTTTGCATGATGAAGGTTTCTGCTCAGTGGGTGCCATGTCGTTTGATACCTGATCAAAATCACACCATTTCGATCTCATCACAGGAAAATGTGACATTGCTTGAGGCAGATCCAGCCAGTTTCCTTGAATGTTTCCTAACTCAGGATAAGTGTTTGGTTCATCACTGAGCCAGAGACAAAGATATGATCCATGCAGTAGAAACACCTCTCATCAACTGCTCCAAAGATGGCCAAGGTTGTTTCATCTGCAAGGAAGATGATGGCCTCAGTTTTTTTAAAATGCAAATGAGCCACACCCTCAATGGAGAAGACTATGCCAACTTGCTGAGGCAGTTACAAAAGGCTATCAAGCTGTTTGCACCCAGGAAAACTGACAAAAGGGATCTTGTTTCATCAGGACAATGTTCCAGTACACAAGTCTGGCATCACTCCTTTGTAGTTAACTTATGAACATTTCAGTGCACTTTTGTATGGCGACATTTTGTAAAGTGTTCTCTTGATTAGTGATCTTTGGATAAATGCAACTGATTAAAAGAATGATTTCAAAACCTATTGGCTTACGCCATTAGTGTGTAGTTTTCCTACTGAATAGTCTAACTATTTGCATATAAATGCAAGTTAGAAGGGTCAAGAAATGCCCATGTAAATAGGATTAATATGGATATTAAAATATTACTTATTTCATTTCTATAAATTAAATATTAATACATAAAAATTCATAAATATCCCACTTTAAATTCAGCTTTGTAGTACACTCTGTTCAAGAGGGCATACATATTGTGTACTTTGAGTTTTTTTCATCAAAAACTTTTCTCTAGATTTATGTCACTGTTTTTCAGTTGACATTTAGTATAAATTATAGCTTTACTTATACTTTTTCCTCTAATAATTATTATTTGAAAATATGATAATAGAGGTGTAAAATAACAAAAATATTAAAATGTTTTAGACTAGAAACAACTATTTTGTAATAGTTGTTTCTAGTCTAAAACATTTTAAGCCATAAAAAGTAAAATATTTACAATTTTTTCAGAACTTAAAGTGTGAAGTTTTGTACGAGACGAGGGTGACATTATTTTGTTTGTTTAATGATTTTAAAAATGAGGTGGAAAGATTGGATTTTAATTACACTGTTGTATTAATTATTATATTCCATAGTAGTATTTTAAAAGTTAACTTAGTCGGGTTTTGAACTTTCACTCTTGGTCCCCTCTCACTAAGATTTTTATGAAGTCTAGTCTTAGTGTAACAAAAATTACATTTTAGTTTTAAAGTACATCTATTTTAATTTTAATTTATTATAGCAGTAAAATTAAAAATAAATCTTGTAAAAATGTCTTTATGTTTCTGTTTATTCACTTCCTCTCAATCAATTTTATTTTTGTTTGTAAAAAAAATCTTTACTCATGTTGTGTTTAGTTTAAGTTAAGTACAGTTAGGTACCTCCATGAGATCACTAAAAAAGAGCATAGCATGACAAAAAAGATGCCAAACTTGACGAAAACAAAACTTTATCATCTCAATGTTTATGTCATTATTAAGAGGAAAGATCAAAGTATTAAGATTAATATAAAAATAAGATCATATAAATTTCATAAAATGAGACTGATACTTGTAGGTACCCTTCTCAGTTGAAACTGAAAAACCAAATTAACTTCTCCACACGTGTTTTGCAAAAATAAAGGCCTTAACAGTGGAGAACAATGCTTAACTCAAATAACGCAACTTAATTGTATTCTGGTTGGTCTTCCGTACTTTATAATTACAGCCCTATTATAAACACAAAATTACATTTCTTAATTACTGTGGGTCTTCTGATTAGCCAAAACAATACAATTTACAACATGCCAAAAAAGATCTATCTCAAAAGGACATTCAGGAAACTGAATGCAGCTTTTAACTAATTTTATAATATTTTAACAACTTAAATGTAAAAATCTATTATAATTAAAGAAATAACAAATAATTGTATTAAAAATTCATTTTTCATTGAAAAAATTTTTGCTTTCAGAAAATATTGTCCATATTCATAAAAGCAAATAAAAGCATTTGAAATTAAATAATATCTTTGTTTTATTAAGTTTTGTATGTTACAATTCAGAGCTGATTTTTCAGATGGTGGGGGGTCCAATTTTAAAAAAATACATGATTTGCTTTCCTCAAAGACTTGTGCTTTTAATTAATATAATCACTAAACTGAATGCGACTGAATTTCTAGAGGTTTCATAAAATTAGTTATGGGGTGGAGGTAATATAAAAAAATATTTTTTCCATGATTTTAAAAAAAGAAAACATATTTATAATAATTTCCATCATTTGTAAATAGTTTCTGAAAGTTTCATTAACATCCGACAATTATTTTTATTTTTGCCAGATTTTCCAAATTAATGTCTGTCATACAAAAAAAAAAGTGCTAAAAATTTATGTTATTTTACTATTATTTCTCATGAAGGTGCCTAAATACAGTACATACAATTTTAGCTTTTTTGGTGTCTTAAATTTTGCAATAATTGAGTTGAGTTTCTTCATCTTTTTTAAACGTATTATTTGGGCAATAGAGTAAGCTTTTCTATAAAATATTTTTTTTACAGAAACGTTTATTTTTTCATTAAACAAAAGAACATTTTATTTTTACCGTACGGAATTTCTTTTTTTTCTTTTTCATTAAACTAAAAACAAGTTGAGTGAAAACGAGCTGATAGCTAAAAAAAAAAAAAAAAAAAAGTAAACAAGCTATTTCCAAAAGTAAAATTTATACCATAAAAATATTCATATTGTATTTTAGATAGAAGTTAAAAAAGAAGCAAATGTTAGGACGAAAAACCATTTTAAAATGAAATGAAGTGTTTACCGGTTAAATGAATCATTATTTTTGTTTGACTATGCACTTTCCATGCAATGCCTTGTAGAAAGTTGTGCACTTGAATCAAAGTTCAATCAGTAGGATAACAGAAACGTTTTAACTTTTTGATTTTCTTAAATTTCTCATATTTTAAAAAATAAATTTATGACTAGAGACATCGCTCGAACTTTAAAAAGCAATATTGTAAATTAAAATGTGAAAAAGAAATACGTTGTTTCGTATTTTCTTTAACTTTCTACTTTATGCCCGATCGAAGGTTAAACCATATCACATGTAATGTCGAAACGGTGTATTAAAGTATTTCATTTTTAGTATTCTTTTGAACACAGATCATTAAAAAAAAAAAACAACCGAAAGCATATCTGTATGTAATTTTTTTTTTTTTAAACAAAAAAAAAAAAACGCTTTGCTTCCCATACTACCACCCTCGTAAGGTGGCGGAAGTTGAGCAGACCACGCGTGAATTTCGCGCCAAAATTCTTCTCCATCCCAATCGACTGTTTTCCAAGATGGCAGGCAATGGTGAACGAAATAGATCCTTAAAGGAAGCCTTATTTGAGAGCTTAACAGCAATTCTTTCTCCTCAACATGATGTTAGGGTGAATGGAGAGGAACAGATCAAAGCTCTTGAGGTAACAGAAGGTACAGAAAGTTTTGTAATTTTTCAAAATCTTTCATAGAATCAGCTGTCCACACTAATTTTTATCAAGAAACTTGGTCCTGGCACGATTTTTTCTTTCTACTTTTGTAGGTGTATAACTGCATTTATGGCTAGTACAGTGTTACTTTCATGTTTTATATAAGAAAATTTATAGTTACAAATAATGCATTAGGACTCTTACGTTCAGGTACTGAATTTATCTTTTAATTATCTGAAACAAAAGTAAATATTGAGTTTTTCAAAAACCGAACTATACTGTTAACTTAAGTGTTTACTAGTGTAATAATTCAAATTGTAATTAATTGCAGATGAAATTAAACATCAAGTGAGGTATATTTGGAATCATTATTTTCATTAAGACTACCACATGCTACTCTGAAACTGCATGTTCACCTACAATTTCATCAAAAATTCAAGTTTTAACCAAATTATAATTAATGAAATGAATCGAAAATAAAAAATAAAAAAAAACTTTTAAAATTGTTTTGAAAAACGTTTGTCAAGTTTTACTGGTCTTGAAAATTATTACGCAGGTAAAAGTTGACTAGGAATTAAAATAGGGTAAATTTTGAGTATTGAAGACTGCTAAAATTTCTGTTTCCACCACAACTACTTTCAATATTTTACCCCGAAAATGTATTTTCTTTCTTCTAGGTACCGCCACAGACATTTGACTAAAAAGCAATCTTACCTCCCTTAGCTTTACTACTCGTTCCTACTTTTTTCACCGTTTCACCTAACATTACGTTCCATTTTTGTAACTGTTTTCCTAAAACCTGTTGGAATTTTAAAATTCTTTGTATTTCATTTTTGCTAGAGAGAGTTTGTATTTAATACTTCCGTTCTTTTTTCTTCGTTCCTTTTTTAGGTATCACTAGTGATTCGCTAAAAAATTAGCATACCATGATGAAAAAATTCCCCAAACTTAATAAAAAAAAACAAAGTTTTATCATCAAATTCTTTAAGTATGTTGGTTATTGGAAATATTAAATTTAATCTATTAGCTTGATTTTAAAGTTAAAATAAAGAAAGTTAATTAAAAAGTTAATTTGAAACTTAAGGTATCGTGTTTCTGCGGAGGTACCTAAATTAAAGAGTTAATCTTTTCGTTAGAATTTCTCATATTTCATCTTCTGTACGGCTTTGAACAGAATCCAGGGAATTAAATTATGAAATACTTTTTTCACATTTAGAGAATTTTAAAATGATTATTAGTTTAAAAAGTGAATTTCATAAGCAAAGTTTGTCTATATTTCTGAGATGAGGTATTATGTTCATTATTTACATTATTCGGACTATTGTCCCGTTAAGGCAGTGGAGAACTTTCAGAGGGAAATTAGCAGGAGATAACTGATGACATCCATCAAACATGGCACGTGGAACTAGAACACTCTACCCCAGTGAGCGAAATAAAGGGTTCAGTTCGAAATTCCAACCACCTGAAGAAGGCCGGAGCGTACAATGGCGACAAAGATGAGGACAATAGTCCAAAAATAATAAGCAAAGTTGTTGAGATTTGCTGTCTAGCTACTTCTATCCAAAATATGACAACAGAATTATTAATATTTGAACATTTATTGCTGAAATAACCTACATAATTTCTATCAGCGTTATAAAAGAAATGTGATGCAAATTCTAGATTAGTGTCTGTATTTTTTTTCCTTTTTAATGAAGTGATTTTTTTTTTCTCTTTATTTTAATGCACACAATACTTGTTGGCAACAAGTTGTGTTTGTGTTGACAACAAAAAACACCCGAACTGTAGCAGAGAATTTATTTTAAATCATCGAAATCTTAGGTCAAACAGAACCCTCAGATACAGGAACTCTGCTCTGAATCATAATATAAAATTTTTTACAAGAATTTTTTTTTATTAGAAAAATTTATAGACTTTTAAATCTTCAAATTCTGCATAAATTTGTAGTGGCCAAGTGATATTGTTACTAAATTAAAAGTAAAACTATACTAACTGAAAATGGAAAATCTCACTACAGTTTAACAATCCAGTAATTTTAAAAAGAATTTTTTTAAAATTGTGCGTGTGTATGTATGTTGATTTCTGTAAATATGGACGTCCATACATGATATTATCATAAAAATATATAAATTAAAAATTTGTAGTAAATTTTTAACACTTTCTCAACAAGCATCTTCGTAAGTAAGGCTATAAAGCTGAAGTACCTCCAAATTCACTAAAATATTAGATTGCTTGGAATATTTTCTTAAATTTTTAAAAGTATTCAGTCCTTTAAAAAAAATAAATGTAGAAAAAGCATTCACATTTTATTCCAGAAATTCTTTTCAGTAATATCCCTCTTAAATTTCTCTAATATGAGGCTGTCAATAAATCACTAAACATATCAGAACATGTTGAAAATGCTTTCCTATGTAATTTTAAATTAAAAGCAATATTTCTTTCAAGCCAGATTAATTAAACTTTAAATTAGCTAATCTTCCTCTAATAAAGTTTCAGAAAAGTATTTTTTATTTTTGAAAGATTTTTTAAAAGAGAATTACTTGATATATCTGCCAATATGGATGAATTTATGGATTTTACTGATAAGGAGAGAAAAAATTAAATTCGTTTTGACATATACCAAAGTATTTTATTTATTGGGAATATTAAATTAATCTATTAGCTTAGAATTTGAACTAAAATTAATGCTTCAAAAGGGGATAGGGGTACCTAAATGGCAACAACTAAATATATTACATGTAGCTAGAAGAGAAAAAAATAACATAATCAAGATGTTGATGGTCCACACTACTTCAAATGCGCCTTCAATACTGGAAAGAGTGATAAGAGAAACCTATTTTCCTGAAAGATTTTAACTGAAGTAACACTGGCTACTTGGTCAATGAATGCTTAATGTTTCCTTATAAGGAAACAATATTACCATTATTTTCACTTGGCACTTCTCAAACCACCATTATGAATATGAAATAAAAATAACCAATTTAAAAACCCAAAATTTGTATTAGAGATAGGTTTGAAAGTAAATTAGTAAAATTAAGAATTAATTAACTGGATTTTGTAAAAGTAATGCTTACCTTTTCAGTGATTCTGATACATTTTTAATGTTGTGAGTACTTGGACCCACAGGTGGTGATTTGATTGTGTCCCTGGGAAATTCAATGGTAATAATAACCAAGGCAATCCATTATGGATCACCTTGGTCCCAACTACTAAAGTTTCTTAGTAAATGTTTGTTAAACTGCAGGGCTGACTGTTGTTGTTTTTTTTTTTTTTTTTACCATCATCCGAAAAAAAGCTAATAAACATGCCAAATCACTGAAAGTGACAGAATAATTTTTTATTAATAAATTGCACATAATCACAGTTCAATTAAGAAACTATATTTTGGGGAGAATCATGACAGGGTAAAGTTTTTTGTTCTTTTTTTTTTTTTCTTTTTTTTTTTTCCTTTTTCTTCTCAATTATTACATTTAAAACAAAAACATTATTTGAAGCAATTGGCAGCAAACTTCGATAAGTTCAGGCGTGTCAATGAAATTAAAAAGAACAAAAAACAAGAAATTTTCTTGTAAGACAACATTCATGTCGATTTCATACCACCCACACATCCCACTGTCCAATGAAACAAAAGTGTAAGTAAAAGGGAAAACTAGTAAAAAGTATTTAAAAATATATCAAATGATTGATGTCATGTTTATTATTTGAAATTACAAAAAATTATTGACCTCTCTACAGTTCATACCAACCCATACAGTAAAATTTCTTTTGTCTGAAGACAGTTTTTTAGCCCTGTTAAATGTTATTCGAACAGTGATGTGAATGTTAAATAAGGACTCTTGTTAAAACGTTTTGCACTCAGTTTTAAAAAGTATGTTAACAATAAAAATGCAAAAAAAAAAGAAAAATTAACATATCTATGTCTAGTTCATTTGGCAAATGATTCGCATTCAATTACAGAAAAATATATTAGTTAAATTTTAAATTAAATTGATATCTTTGTTTAATTAGTATCGGCCAACAACAAATTCCTTTTACTATGTCATAACTGTTATGGGTTGGTTTTGTGCAATGCATTCCTTTTCATGGGAAACTTTATTTGTGCCTCTGGGACATGTAGGTGGAAATTTACTGCATCCTTTAAGGTTTTTGTGTCCAGTGCATATCCTGTGTTTTTATCAGCACCTCTGCCTTTGCTTTAAAACTTAATGAAAATGTTTAATTATGCATAGTAGCCTGTGATCATAGGAGGAAAAAAATAGTTCTCTGTTGCCATCCATGACTCTTAAAAAGCATGCAGAAAATTAAAGAACACCAGTAGTGTAATGAAGAAATTAGTATTTATGTTTAAAATAATTTAATCTTTAACCTTTTTATAACCAATTATGTAAATAAATTTTTTATTCTCTATGCAATTTATATATATATATATATATATATATATATATATATATTATTTTTTTGTGGTACAGAATTTAATAATAGATAGGAAAAGACAATATTTATAAGACATTTTTTTTTTTTTTTTAAAGCTAAAATAAAAACAACCTATTTTCGCCCCAGGACTTATCAAGTTTATTTATTCTGGGAATTTAAAAAAAAGCATGTAAATTAATTTTAAATTAACTAATGTAATGGAGTGTATAAAAATGTGGGAAATTGAATTTCAAGGAACTAGAGTCCAACAATATTCAGACCCAGCAAGCATTCCCTCTGTTTACAAAGGGAAGGCTCACGGGATCTGATATACAAGGACTCTAGAACCTTTGAGGTGAAATCGGCATTGTGGGACCTAGATAAAACTATAAATCGGTCACCACTAAAATATTTTCCACACATTTCCTACTATTTATTAAATGTTCAGCAATAGCAGAACCAGAACTGTTGGTCAGTTGGCTATTCCTGGAGGGGTCATTCCATGTCAAAACACCAGCAAAAAGTTGAAATCTGCACCTACCAACACTGAATCAAATAATTTGAAATTTGGCACAAATGTTCCCCTTCATGAGTTAGGAAAGTGTGCCAAATTGTTTTTATGCTAGACTTTACCGTTTCCAATTTTGATGGGGGGGTTATATAATTTTCCTATTTTGCCTCAAAAATTAAGGCCATGCAACAAATGGGAATTTCAGTGTTTTTAAAAATTAAAAAAAAAACTTCCATACCTTCAATATTTCTGAAATTTAAATGTAAGGGCAAAATAATACAAAATCCAAATATTCAACTATTTCAAACCTACAATTGATAGAAAATTTTATTTTGCTCATCCTATTACATGACCCCAAAATCTACAACTTTTCACCTATGTAGCTTACGGTCAGTCTATCAAAAATACGTCCTCTTCAATTTCCATAATATTTTTTGCCTAACATCTACAATGCCTGCTCAAGTTCACCAAAAAATTTGTGAGGGTTTTATGTCTACTTTAGAAGATATGACCCTGCCAAGTTTAGAGTTTTTTCCTACGTATGTGCAGGATTTCCAAGAAAGATTATAATTAAAGACAATCATCCTAATGCTCCATGACCTCTAAAATTGCTAAGTAACTTCCTAAACTATTCAATAAGATGACTGAAGAAAAACCAGTAAATTCTTTTGTTTCAGGATATGTTTGTTGCAAGTGTGACAATAAAATTTGGATTGGCATGGTCCAGGAAATTGATATGGAGAATAAGGGCTTGCTGATTAAGTCCATGCACCCAGCTCTTCCATCACATTAATTTTACTGGAAAGAAGATTTTAACGATATGTTTTGTACCATTAATGAATATTCTGTGCACTGTTGATGTTCCTACAACAAATGGTAGAGTTTATCATTTGTGCGAGATGGATAAATTATCTTTGCAAAAAATTATATCCAAAACAATTTAGTCTATATGCACAACAAAATTTAGTACATAGTGTAGTTTAAATGTAATCTTTTAAAGACTCTTTGTATAAGCATTTTTATTATGATTTTCTTCTGAATGAAACAAAATTCAAATATTTTTGTTTCATGAAAATAATTTTGAAAAATTATTTAAAAAATTAAAATTTAAAAAAAGTAATGAAAGCATTTATTTCAACTATATAAATATGTTAAGTGTTATTCCAATAGACTTTTTTTTTTTTTTATTGGAATAACACAAAAAAATATTTTAAAGTTGTATTTAAAATTGTAGTTAAAAATGAATTCTAACCTAAACATCTTTTAAAAATTGCAGTTATATAAATGTATGCTAACCTAAACACCTCTAAAAAAAAGTACTACCGGCACTTAAATGAATCAATAAAACACCTACTGAAAAATGAAATTATAAATTGAAAAGCTAGATGATGTAGGCCTCTGAACGACCCATGTCCTTTGTACATACATATGAAACTTTATTACTTAGTTTATATATATTGAAAAAAATAAATAATTAATAAATAAAGTTTATTAAATCTGAGAAATGAATTAGCTATTTTCCTAGTAAGTGCCATAAATATTATTTAAATAATATTTAAATATAAAAGTTTAAAAAAATTGTTTTTATACATATACTTTGATATTAAAAAATAATTTTACTTACTATAACTTTTTTTTCAAATACATTTCCTTCTGTTATAAAAGTAATATAGTCTATAAAAAAATAACAAAAAAAAATATTTTAAAGTTGTAATTAAAATTGTAGTTAAATAAAATGAATTCTAACCTAAACTTCTTTTACTTAGTACTCCAATGCACTTAATCCAATAAAACACCTATATTAAAATAAATTAATATAAAAATGCCAGAAGATGTAAGCATATTAATGAATAAAATATGTCCTTTTATTTACATGAGAAACAATATATTACTAGTTTATATATATATATATATTTATATATATATATATATATATATATATATATATAAAATAAAAAAAAATTTTTACTAAATCAGTAAATTAAGTAACTATTTTTGTCATCATTGTCATAAATTTTACTTGAAAAAAAAAAAAAAAAATACCCTAATATACATACTTGTATTCTTGAAAAAATAATCCTACATAATATAAGGGATTCTAATACATTTAACTGTTCAAAAAAAAAAATATAGTATAAATAAAATTAAAAATAAAAATATTTCAAATCATAGTTAAATAAAAAACTAAAAAGTATCCTAAACAAACCCAAAAAATCTTTAAATTTACAAATAGGAAAAAATGCTGTAATTTTAATAATATGTGTTAACAATAAATTTTAAAAAAAATCAGACGACATTCATTCAACGGATGTCAGTTTTCATTGAAAAATACATCCCTACCCCTTAAAAAAATGTAGCTAATAACCGATACAATGATACAGACATAAGGAAAACCCAGACAACCCTTATAGATTTATCTGTAACCATGGAAACGGGATTTTAGCTGTTTCTTTAAAACCCAGTAATTTTAAAAGTTACTCCAAAATTCGCTTGAGGATGAAATGGAACTAATGTCTTTAATTTAATTGCAAAATTAAATTCGTGGCTTTTTAGCTTCCATTTTTGAAACATGGTTAGAACTGTGTAACGGAAAAAAACCATATTTTAAATCAATTAATTATTTTTTATATATATTATATTTTATATATATATATATATTTATATATATACACAAAAACATATCTATAAGAACAAGCAGAATATCTGCTGAGTCTTCTGACCTTGTCAGTCTATTTATATTATACAACCTAACCACACACCTTGAATTAGACATTAAGGACATTGGGCTACATATAGTTGATAGGCTCATGGTAGTGATGAGTTCGACAAATTTTAAAATAGATGAAATTAGAAAGATTATATATAGTGAATTCAGAAAATTAAATTTGAAAACTACAGTCCACACAAAATTGAAAAGAGTAAACTTCCTCAACATAACTTTAGAATTAATGAACAGCTTACCTTACAGAAAACCTAATACTAATCCATTGTATGTACACCCCAGATGAAACCATCCTCCATCCATAATTAAGTGCATACCCTCATCCATAGTCAAAAGAATCTGTATATATTCCATACAGTAATTTTTACAACAAAGCTCTAAAAAAAATAGTGGCTACGAACAACTAATATCAGTTATATAAAGAACAATAGTACAAACTAGATGAAAAACAGTAAAAGAAAAATCATTTGATATACCCACACGTTCAACCAAATGGTTAGCAATAAGCTAGGACAAAAATTCCTAGCTTTAATCGAAAAACATTTTCCTACTAACAGCAAACTTAGCAAGATCTTTTACACTGCAAAATTCAGTTATAGCTGCACTGAAAATCTAGAAAGAATTATAAAAAAAGCATAAAATCCTGAAAAAACATGCATGCCAAAATCAAATCAATAAAGAACCTAAATTAAAATTAGACAAAAATAATGAAAAATTATGTGATTTTAGAAACCCTGAAAATTGCCCTTTGAATAATAAATGCCACATAGAATCTGTGGTATACCAATGCAATCTCATCCATTAATAATCCAAATATTGAAAAGATATGTATAGGATTCACAAAAAATGAATTTAAAATAAAGTGGAGACTACACAAAAGCTCTTTCAATAATATTAGAAACAGAAATCAGACATCCCTATCTAAACATTTTTGGCATTTAAAAGAAACAAACAAAACCCAAAAGTAAAATGGAAAATAATGAATAGTACAAGAACTTGTAAAAAGTGGGATGATCCATGCCTTCATGAAAAACTATACATTACTAAGTTTCTAAAAAATAATGAGATAATGGTTTTTTGCTGACACCACCAAATATTCACCTTAAATAATTAGCATTTTATAAAAAAAGAAAATTAAAAATTTCAAAATCTATGAACAAGTTTAATTAAAGCAATTGGTTTAAAAACACAACCCATTCATAACCCCTTTTAAGAAATCAACAAAAAACAAATAAATAAACACCAAAAAATACCAGAACTACAACATCAATCACTTAGTCTTAGCATACAGTAATAAAAAAAGAAAAACAGAACTACTACATCAGTCAGTTTTAGCAGGGAGTCTAAGATTAGCCATTGTAGCCAGACAAAAAAAAAAAAACCCAACCTCACAACTCCAAAAACTTGACATATCACAAACACTCTTACTTCCATCAAAGCAGTGACTACTTGATAATGAAAAAAAAAACAAAAAAAAACACTAGACCACACCTCCATTTAACTATAAATGAATCCATATCATAGTTATTCCAAAACAATGCTTGAGGATGAAACTGTCACCTAGCAGTTAAGGTTTAATATTGGAATTAAACTTAAATACTGCTGACCAGTTTCAAAACAGTCATTTGTGTCACAATGGAATATTTAAAAAAAAAAAAAATGGAAGCACAATGGAGTAATGGTTAGCAGCTTGGATTGAGGAATCTGAGAGCAGAGTTTGAATTCCAGTCGAATCCATTACATTCTAATACCTTTGGGGAAAAGTATAATCCTCTTCCTCTCCCTCCAGCTATGGGTAAATAGTAGTACAGTCTGGGTTCTATAGCCTTGGATGACAACTGGTTTAGGAGAAGGACAACTCTGAATTCAAAACCTGCAGAGGGTTGTTTGGCGACCATGTAGAACGTAGTGCACCTCAAAAAGTGTGGATGGTTCTGCACAAAACCTTCACTACTATAATCAAATAAGTTGAATTCAACAGGAAAGTTGATTGTATAAACACACACATATGGGTCATATGTCAAAACACCAGCAAAAAGTTGAAATCTGCACCCACCGACACCAAATTACTTGAAATTTGGCACAAATGTTCCCCTTTATGAGTTAGGAAAGAGTGCCAAATTATTTTATGCTAGACTTTACCGTTACAATTTTAAGTGGGGGTGTATAATTTTCCTATTTTGCCTCTAAATTAAGGCTGTGCAATGTTGCCAAATCTCAATGTTTTTTAAAAAATAAAAGAAAAAAACTTCCATACCTTCAATATTTCTGAAATTTTATGTAGGGCAAATAAGAAGTGTAGAATCCAAATATTTAACTATTTCAAGCCTACAAAAATTTTAGAAAATTTTATTTTACTCACCCAAAACATGACCCCAAACTCAATAACTTTTCACCTATGTAGCTTACGGTCAAAGTCTATTGAAAATACGTCCTCTTTAATTTTCATAATATTTTTTTGCCTAACATCTGCAATGCCTGCTCAAGTCTAGCAAAAAATAATTTGACACCCTTTCCTAACTCGTGAAGGGGAACATTTGTGCCAAATTTCAAGTAATTCGGTGTCAGTGGCTGTAAAAAAAAAAAAAAAATGAATTGCCATTTTGAAAATATACATTTAAAAACAGATTTTAAAAGTGAAATCAAGAACTTTTTTAATTATTCTTAATAACTAGGTGCTAGATAAAAAAACATTTATAAAAAAAACCATCTTAATTTTTCTTGTTTACAACAACTTTATTTCATGATTGGCTTACTAGAAAACAATTATTACTCTTTTACAAAACTCCCAACTTCATAAAATTTAACATTTAAGACAAAACTGGCGACTATTTTGTTATTTTTACTCACTATTTTGTTGTTAACTTAATTTTACCACAAAGTTGTTGTTTGTTTGTTTTTTTTTTTTTTGTTTTTTTTTTACTGAAACAAATAGATTTCAGACATGTTGTATTTCCTTTTTTCTTTGTTTCCTTTGTAAACAAATAGATTTCACATTTATTCCCTAAAAGTATTCAGTTAAATGTTTTTAACATTTTTGTTCGATCGTTTTCTTTTACAATGGTATAAAGGTTGATAAAATATAATTTTAACATCTGAAAGTCTTTTTCAATCATGTCTCTTTGGATATGGTCACTCAGTAGTGATAGCACTACTAAACTGAACAATATCAGTTTCATAAAAAATTTCAATGCAGTTTCACAGTGTCAAAATGAAACCAAAAAAAAGTCAGTTTTTCAGTTAAACTGCTAGTCTCTAATTGCCATATTCATGTTTTGACTGTTGTACGCTTTGGCTTTCTTCACGTGATTGGAATTTTGAACTGAAACCTTTATTTCATCCATTGGTGTAGATTGTTCTAGTCCTCAAGGACACCTGATCCAATGTGTAAAAGTGTTGGTTGGATCCAGTGACTTGACCCAAAGAGTTGTGAGTTCAATACCTGGCTACTGCATTAGTCAACAAGAACAAGAGTTAAAGGGAGATAAGTGAGACATCTAGAAGAGGCTTGGCACGTGGAACTAGCACAATCTACCCCAGTGGATGAACTAAAGGGTTCAGTTCGAAATTCCAATCACATGAAGAAGGCTGAAGTGTACAACGGCCAAAACATTGTGAATTTGGCAATAAAGATGAGGATAACAGTTTGAACAATGTTGTGGTGAACAGTCCCATAGAAGCAAGCAAGGCAGAGTAGCTTGCCTGTGGTGCATAGGAAAATAAGGGTCTTACCTCAACGTGCAGCATGTGGTATTGGCAAGTTTGCTCCTTTAAAATGGCACTACTATCCCGTCTAGCCATTCCTGCAGTATGTGCGGTAATGCGGGTTTTTGTACAGTTTGGCATGCTTCGACTAATAGCAAGTCATGTGCTGATTGGTAGAACTGGAGAAGGCTAATTACCTGGGTAACTGAGAATAAAAGCGAGGAACGCTGATTGGTTGGTTGACTGTGGTGTTGGCCTGGTAATAGGTCTGAAGCAGTGAGAACAGGGAAAAAAGACAGATTTATGTTTTGAAGTGTGCAGAAAGCAAGAATGGCAGATTGAACCAGTGGTATCTTCAATTGTATGAGAAACATCTGTGCATTTAAGCTATGAGCTATTTTGCCCTTCCTCCCAATCATGGCAAACAGAATTTTCGATATTAGGCTGATTCAGTGGGGCTGCTACCGATCTACCAATTGTAGAATAGATTGAAAATGTGGAGTTGGTTTGTGAACTCTGCAAGATGAAGAATTTTGAGCAGATACTGCCACTGCTGTCTCTGTATCGGCAGCTGACAAAGGCGCAGAGGTCAGATGCAAAGCAGATTAAGCAAACCCTTATAACTGCATATGTGGTGGATTCATTCACTGCATATGATCAGTTTGTGTCACGATTTTGGCCAGGAGAAACCGTAGACAAATGTTTAGCAGAGTTGAAATGGCTAGCTTTGTTAATTGGAGCCAACTGCCAGAACAATGGATGACATGCGCATTTGTTTCTGGACTGCCACAACAAGTCGAGCAACTTCTCCAAGCATCATCCAGAATGTCCACTGACATTGGACCAGATCTTGACTCGCGTCAGGCAGTTATGACCAATAGCAAAGAGCTGGATGAGTTAGTTGCCACAGCACCTCAACAGACGAATACTGACGTTACCACACGGATGGGCAGCATTGTTTGCTTTAAGTGTTTTGGTTCCCACCACCTGGCAAAGGACTGCAGGCAAGGCTACTCTGAGAGGATGGCTACCTGGACATGAAGATCCTGCTGTGAGATATGGTGTTTTCAGTGCAACAAGGTTGGGCACATCTCATCAGTGTACCAGGGAAACTGATCCAAGGAACAGACATCAGTGCCAGTCTTCTCTCCAAGCAACTAAAGAACACGGCGCTACCTATCATTAATTTGGCCATAGACAGAAAATGCATGGCCCTGGTTGATTCTGGTTGCTCATGGACGCTGGTGAGCAAATGCACATGCTGCAATTGGTGACCAATGAAGATGCAAGTCCTAACTGCCAACGGTAAGGAACTAACATGCCGTGGATAAGGGAGTATTATGTCAAATGTTAGTCATGCTCAACCCGTGTGCATTGATGCCCTAATTGTGGAAGGACCACTACTTGGGTTCGATCTTCTGCTCGGGATTGATGCAATCAGAGAATTAGGAGGGGTGCACATCAATCCTTCAGGAGAAGTTCGCTTTTTTGAAGAAAGTAATCTCCAATGTGCTGCTATTTCCATCACTGAACCCGATTTTAGTGTAGAGTTCAACCGTCGTAACAAAGTATTGACAGCCTTGTGGGAGTGGATGAATGGACAACCACCTATAACCCTAAAGAATAGAGTGGCAGAATATTCAGTACCCAACTATGCATGAGACAAATATGAGATGGAGCTTCAGTCGTAGCTGGAACTAAGGTGTTGGGTTTGCGGGTCTGGAGTGATAATGGCACTCTCTGTTGGAGGTAAGGTGGAAAGATCCCTGATATCCCTATGAAGATAACTCACCAGCACATGTTCTCCTTATGTGGAAAACTTGTGGGCCACTTTCTAGTTTGCAGCTGGCTACAAGTGGCCACTGCATTTGTGAAACAAGCAAGCACTCTAACCACAGGATGGGATGATGAAGTTAAGAATGCCTCTATTAATTGCATGCTAGCCGATATTGTTATGGGGTCCACCCTTTTCGGACATAATGGACTCATCCTGCTGCCATAAAATAGCCACAGTCAGGCAGAGAAGATGAGTTGTACCAGAGTCATAGGGTGTCGGATGGAGTGAAGTAATCTCTTGTAGAAGTCAGTTACAAGCACGTAGACTCTAAGGAAGTCCTACTTCGAGACTGTATATATCTATCTGTATTTGCTACTAACCGTGTTCCTGGATTTTACTAACAGCATTACCTTTTGTATTTTGTGTAAATACATTTAATTTCTTAGCTTAAATACTTGCGTTTGTCATTTATTGGATACCTATGGAAACAGTTTTCACGCGGGATCCACAACAGATATAATAGCCAGAATTACACAAGGCCAATCCAGTAGGAGAAGACTGGTGTGTGAGTGGCCGTGAAATGAACATGTGGGTAGATGTGAGTTCCATAGCGACTGGTGTGGTAATAGTTAAATGGAAATTTCATTGAAGATGCTAAGCACAAAAATTTGGCTGAGCTAGACACAATGATAAAGGGTGTCAATTTGGCTCTTCAATGGCAGGTGTCAACAGTACATCTATTTACTGATTTGGCATGTGTTCATCAGTGGATTTCAAACACCTTAACTGGCAAGGCTCGACTAAATACAAAGGTGTCTGAAGAAATGCTAGTGCGGAGACAGTTGCTCACACTTTGTGAGCTTGTAGCTGAATATGGCTTGATGGTGGGCATAACACTGGTCAAATCCAATATGAATCTGGCAGACCAGCTTACCTGGCTGCCAAGGAGATGGTTAAACCCTACACAAGGAGGGAACGGAGCCAGTGCAGTCAGTATGCGCCACTACAAAGACCAAGTTGGATGCACATCAAGTGGCTAATATCCACTGAAAACCCGTACACCTGGGGATAAAAAGGACCCTGTACTTAGGTTGATAGCCCCTTCAGTATCGTCAGAAGTTGTAAAAGTGGTTGTCAAGGAATGTGAGGCTTGCCAAACCATTGACCCAGCTCCAGTCCACTGGCAAAAAGAAAAGTTGAACGTGAGGGACAACTGGACTAGGTTAGCATTGGACATCACCCACCATGATAGTAAGCACTTTCTGACAATCATTGATTGTGGACCCTCTTGGTTCACGATATGGCAACCACTACATCAACAACATTATACCAGTGTAGTTCGTTAGTTGGAGTCAATTTTTTATGAATGGGGTCCACCACTCAAGATATTGACTGACAATGACACAGCATTCACGTGCAAACATTTTAAGAATTTTTTTTGAGTAATTGGGGTGTACGTTTGCAGTTCCGGTGTGCCTATGCACCTGCCAGGAATGGTATAGTAGAAAGAAGTCACCGAAGCATCAAAACCATTGCAGCTAGAAAGCAGTGCTCTATACTGGAGGTGGTCTATTGATATAATGTCACGCTTAACAAAAATCACTCACCTACTACTGCACTAGCTGATGCGCTTTATAGGAACCATACCTGTATATGGGGCATCGAGGCTATGTCCTCCACTGAACCTCAGAATGCTCAAGGAGCATATGAAGTAGACATTTGGGTGAAGACTCCCCACGGGAGATGCATGACTAAATTTAGAATAGGTCATGTGACTCGGGTTAATAGTCTACATTTAGTGCATGTCGATGGAGTTCCATGTCATGGAAGGACTTGCGTCCCTTCATGGGATCTGTCCGGACGGCTACACAGGACAGCGATTCTGAAGAGAGTGAGCGGTTAGTAAATTTGAGATCAACCCCATTAGGAGAAACTGATCACTCTTGATACTGAATCCGTTGAAGATGGCACAAACGTAGAGGATGACTCCCCAACTGTTAGTGGCCAAAATAATAATGTGATACATCCTGCTGGCTCCCCTGGTGACAGTTCATCTGAGGATGAAGCTCATGTTGTTCTACCTGCTCACAACTATTTTTTGTGATCATGAGATCAGCGGGGAGTGTGATGAACAGTCCCACAGAAGCAAGCGAGCCAGAGTGGCTTGAATCTGGTGCATAGGAAAATAAGGGTTTTACCTCAATGTGCAGCATGCGGCATCAACAAGTTTGCTCCTTGAAAATGGCATTACTCTCCTGTCTAGCCGTTCCAGCAGTATGTGCGGTAATGAGGGTTTTGGTACAGTTTGGCATGCTTCAACCAATAGCAAGTCATGTGCTGATTGGTTAAATTGGAGGAGGCTATTTACATGGGTAACTGAGAATAAAAACGAAGAACACTGATTGGTTGGTCGACCGTAGTGTTGGCCTCATAAAAGAGGGCTGAAGCAATGTGAACGGGGGAGAAAAAAAGACTGATTTACATTTTGAAATGTCTGTAAAGCAAGAACGGCGGATTGAACCAGCATCTTGAATTGTACAAGTGACGTCTGAACATTTAAGCTACAAATGTAAATATGTATATAAAAAAAGAAATTAATTAGAAATTAATATTTTTTACTTTAATTCATTGCTTTTATTTTTTTTTTTTTCTGTTTGATGTCAAAAAGTATTTAATTGCACTTATTGAAGTCTTTTAATTCTAAATTTAATAAAATTAAAAATAAAGAAATTGCTACTAAAATAAAAAGGGAAAATTTATAGTTATTGAATTGTGTTAATTGCTTTCACTTTAATTTCTTTCAGACTTCATTGCCATAAATTATAGACTCTTTCAAACATACAAACATTTTAAAAATATTGAAAATGCTGCCAACAAAATTAAAATATAATTGATATTTGCTAAATAAGTTGAACAAAGATGAAAATTATGCATATCGATGGATTGAAAAACACAAAACTGACAGACATTAAGAACGATAGATCAATATTCGATTAATATCCTATCCCTAAGTTAGAACTTTGCAAAAGCGTCATTAAAAGCTTTCAAATTAATGGAGCCAAAGCAAACAATATGGACCTTTTTTTTTCTTTTTTTTTTTTTAACTATAATTGTTTTTTAGTAACATTAGCTTTTGGGCTAACTGTTCTGCTGGGATTAGGATGGAAAGATAAATTATTAGGTTGGTGGCTAAAATCTAAAACGACCAAAAGCTGCCATGAGGCATGCTAAACTCAACTACCGTTTTATTCAAAACTGCCACTCAATCTCTTTTGCTCCCTGCATTCCCTAGTGGAACCAGAAGTGCTTACAAATCATCAACAACAACATTGGTGGTATGGAAACTCGCCCCCCCCCTTTCTAAAGTAATTTCTTATTTTCTTTATTAATTTCTAACTTTTACAAAATAAATGATTACAAATCAAAGTTTGTCTTGTTTACAATGAAAAGGTGATAACTCGCTCACTTTGTGAAATCAAATCTTGGGGTATTTATTGTCTGTGCACTTCAAGTTTTGTTCAGTATTTTCTCTTGTGTTATTATTTACTTGAAAATCCTAGTAATGATCTAGTAATGCTGGTTTCTTTTCCAAATACCTATCTTCAAAACCTGAAAATGTAATGTTTCTGATTTCTTCAGAAATTACCTTAGTTTTCACAATATACAATCTTTTGTCTGTGTCTGCTGACTTAATTGTTCCTTTCAGTATTTTTCTTTATCCAATTTTATTCTAACTTTATCTCCTTGTATGAGTTGGTAATTTCTGACACCATGGAATCTGGAAATTCTTTTCAATTCTGTTTTTTTGTTGTTTGCCTCTTTCCTGATTTGTGTGAAATTAGGGGATCTTAGTAGTAATTTTTGGGGGTGTGAAGGTAATGTGGTTCTTATTTTCCTTCCCATAGTTAATTCTGTGGGACTAACTCCTTCAATTGGCATACTCTGTTAGGCCATTAATGCCTGAAATATGTTTCTCAAAATTCTCTTGTCTATTTTAACAGCACTTTCTGCTTCTCCATTTGCTTGAGAATAATGTAGACTTGATGTTATGTGTTTCAATCCATAACTGCTTGCAAAATCTTTGAAAACATAACTTGTGAATTGTTTCTCCCTTATCACTGACAGGTTCAATAGGAATTCTCCAACTTGAGAAGAAATTTTTTCAACTTCCTTATAACAGAATCTCTTTTATTGGATTGATCTTTATTATTTCTATATATCTCAAGAAATAATCTATTACAACAATATATTGGTGTCTTTGGTGAGTGAAAAAATCTGTACCAATTCCTTGCCATGAACCTTGAGAAGGGACAATTCATTCTGACTGGGAAAATATGGGCTTGTGCTTTTCAATTCTTCCTTCACCTTTGGTAAAATAAGGAATGTGACTCTCTGAGTATACAGTATGGTATAGCATCATCTTTCAGAGCTATTTTAACTGGATCTCCACTCATACAACCAATGATGTTGAATGAAATCACCTCTTGTTTCACTTAATTCATTTTAATAGCTGATTGTCTGAACAATAAGTTCACTCCCTTTACACATTTAATGACATATAAATATACAAATTACTTTTTTTTTTTTTTTTTCCTTAAGCAGTAGCAAATTTACCAATGCATTGGACTATTCCTCTTCCAAGACTTGCAAAGTTGCCACTTACTGGTTTTAAATATGTTTTTCCTTCAGATTTTTGTATGTTTATGTCAGCACCTGTGTCAATTTTAAATTTCACCACTGTTTTACAAATATTTAATTTTTTTGTACCATGGGTCATTTTGATTTGTTTCTGTTAGTTCTCCTGGAAAATATTCCTTTTCTTCATTTACTGTCTATATCATTAGTTTTGGTTCTGCAGGTTACAGTGAAGTGATTGATTTTTCTTCATTTCTTTCACTGTTTTAGCTTTCACTGGACAGTTTTTAAAACCCTGTTTTCTGTTACTTCTATTACAGTTGTTGTTGCTGTTTCTTGTGCGTTTTCTTCTTGCTGTGTCTCATGGATTTCTCTGGATCTTTTTATTTCATCTACATTTTTTTTTCATGTATTTCTTCCATTTGAGATTTTACTTGTTCACTGCTCCTGGCCATTTCTGTAGCTTTTTCAAGTTTTAAATCAGGAATTAGCTGTAATCTTTTGGTTCTTATTCTGTAGTCCTATCACCAGATTACCTCTAACTTGGTCATTTTTCTTTGAAAACTCACATGGTTCAGCTAATTTGGTTTTGGTCAGTGAACATTTTACACTTTCAAGTATTATGTTTCTTTTAGGAATGAAGTAAGCTTTGAATTTTTCAAAAATTGAGTCATATACATTTGCATCTTCTCATCATGAGAAAGAGACTCGAATATATTTTTGGCTTTGCTTCTCATGCAACATATCAAATGTACTGACTTGAGTCTTGTTATCGTCTTCCCATAGTTTTGATGCTTCTCCAAAATGTTGAAATCTCTGTGACCATTTCTGCTAGATTTGTAAAGTTGAATGGCTATGGTGTTAATTTGATTATTTTTTTTAATTGGGTCCTGTTTGTCTACTAGAAAATAATTTCCTCTTTTGGAACAAATTCCTCTCTGTTACCATGTTCTACAGGGCTTAGAGTGAAACAAATCATTGAGCTGTAAATAGAAATAGGAGTTGAAACTCTTCATTTTTGATCATTATTAGCCTCATTAATTAGGTGTAATAAAAACAAAAAAAAAAAAATCAATATTTTGTGTTTTTTTATTACTTACATTATTCTGACTGTTATCCTCATCTTCATTGCCATATTCACAATGTTTCAACCACTGTACACTCTGGCCTTCTTTAGGTGATTGGAATTTCAAACCGAAATTCTTTTTTTTTTCTTAGTTTTTCAGATTATTTTCTCATAAAATTTAGAACTTTATTTAAATATGATCTTAAGCTATGTGATATTAAATATCAAATCGTATATGAGAACTTATTTTAAGATGTTACCAGAAAAATATTTTGTAAAACTTAACAGGAAGCACTAAAGGAGAATCATTTCACCCTGACACAAGAAATCAGCTAAAACTGAGCCCCAACCCTCTTAGAAAACTCATCCCATTTAAACATACTGATTTTAACAGACTAACTTAAGGAAAATTGAAAATAGTTTTTGAAAAGTCATAATTTAGATTATAATAAATAGGAGTTAAATTGAGCTAATTTCTCTATCTCTCACTTTTAAAACATGAAATGTTTTATGAAAATCTCAGTGACATAAAGCAAAATAAAATATTCCAGGTTATTTGCAAGATTTTAATAATTTGTATGCATAGAGTATGGAAATCCTACAAATCACTTTATTGCTCCACCTTCTGACTTTTTCTCTCTCTCTTCTCTTTGGAAATTTTTCAAAAAAGTAAAATCATGGTGATAATTGTAATACATTTGTTAAAAATAATTTAAATGTGTTCAGCAGTTAGAACAAGTGTTTAAATAAAACAGAGAAGACATGATTTTATTAATATTTACTCATGTTTAGTTTTCCCAAAATATCTCCAGAGCTTTTAATAAAGTGAGAAATTTTATAACAGCTTGTTTCGAGGTGAAATCATTGAGGTGGCCTCTTTTCATCTGTTATTTTATTCTTGTAACTTAGTTTAACTTTAGCATAAACAAAGTGAAGCCACCAGTTGACAAGTGTTCAGCATTTAAGAGAAAGAGCATAATATTCCATCATTATTGTTTATATATATATATATATATATATATATATATATATATATATATATATATGGCTTTAGTGAGCAGGCAAAACTTGTTAGAGCTTATCTAATAATATTCACCATTGTATTACCATTTATTTTAGCAGTGGAAGGGGGTTCAATTCCCTGTAAGACTCATAAAGTAATCCTTTACTGAGAAAGATGGATAGAATTAGGGAATTCATTAAAAGCAAAAAAATAGCAAATACATTATTGAATAAATGTTTTAAATATTTGTCTTGTTTACTCAGTAATCATTTTTATACCCAATAAAATATTTTAAGCAACCAAAAGGTTTTTAAAATTATTATTTTTGTCTCAATCTTTAGGGATATGGAACTATTGTTCCTCCACAACAGAAGTGTATTGCTTAGCCTATGTAATGAACTAGGGATTTCAGGAATGAGGGGAACTTAACAGTAGAAATGATCATCTTTATACACTAAGAATGTTGTACTTCTATCCCAAGTGAGGCCATTGAACATAAAAGTATTGTGTGTGTCTGCGCGCACACACTATGCTTTTAAAAGGCAAGGTACAATTCAAAAAATCTATGAAGGTTACTGTATTTAATAAATTCTTGATGAAAGCCATAGTAAAATTAATGATAATTTATGAGAAAAGCAACAAACATGTTAATCTGGAAGAATCATTGAATAGTAACAATGTGTCCAAGCACTTGTGTTAATTTGTCTGAAATAAATTTTTAAAAGTATATATACAAAGTAAAATTTGATCATAGAATTAAAATCTATTAATAAAGTACTAGCTTATTATTAAACCTTTTTTTTTTTTTTTTTTTTTTTTTTTTTTTAAATTTTATGTGCAGAGTTTGGAGTGTATCTGGCTGAGTTGACAGTGGATCCAAATGAGGCTTTAGCCATCCGCCAACTAGCTTCAGTTCTGTTAAAGCAATATGTGGAGGCACATTGGTCAAATCAGTCTAGTAAATTCCGTGCCCCTGAAACCTCTGAGAAAGTGAGTAGTGCAATTTTGTTTTCCTGCTTTTTATTTTAGTGTCTATTACAATTTTCATTAATTTTGTGATTTTTTGACCTATTTCAAAAATAAAATATTATAATTTGATAGTATAGAATAATTTTTGAGGTGGCATTATTATTTGTGCCAATTTTTGGTGGGGTTCTTTTCAGTCATCTTAACTGGAGTGTCAGGTCCGTATTGATTTAATAATTTGAAGATAATAGAGAACTGGAAAATAAGATAATGAAAACAATCAGTACACATGTTAGGAACTGACAACGTCCTCAGTAGTTTTTGAATAAAGATGGACACCATCTGGGAGCCTTCAATTAAAACAGAACACTCATACAACTTCCACCCCCATCAAATCAGTGTATATCTGATGTAATAGATCAGTGAAGATAATTAGAAAAAAATGTTCTTTAAATTCTGTTATCCAACAACTTGTAAATAATGGAGTTGTTTATTAAAATTAACTCTTATAAATATTGTAATTGTAACATTTAAAAACAAAGATTTACAGATAGAATTACATCCAAAGACATTAATATAAGTACTGAATCTGATGATGGCCAAAAGATGGTGAAAATATTGAAAGGATAAGAATTAAGTTAGACCATTTTTTAATTTTATTCTCTTGCTCTTTTTAAATAAAATTTACTATCCTTTTTTTTTTTTTTTTTTTAAAAAATTGTCTTTATAATTTTGGAAAGATATTTGTCATATAAATCTCACCTTTTATATGATAGCATAAATCAAAATGCATAAAGTTTTAATTATGTGCCCATTCTATGTAGTTTTAGGCTTTCATATATGAATTTTCTTTGATATATTATTTTTTTTTTAATTTTTATTTAGAAATTGTAAGAAAGTTAATGAAGCTATTTCTTTAATATGTATGTATAGACTTAGATGAAAATAGTAAAAAGACAAATAGAATATTCATGTTACTTTGATCCAAACAATTTCCTGCACAATTAAAAATATATTGCAATTTTTGCATCATTATTTCAGTGAAATAAACTCAAAGCTTTCTGTTGATATGCCCATTTTCAAATGATTTTATTTTTTTAGGCAAAATGTGCAATCCGAGATATCCTTCCAGCTGGTCTGAAAGAATCTATCAGCAAAGTAAGAACTAGTGTTGCATATGCTGTATCAGCAATTGCCCACTGGGACTGGCCCGAAACATGGCCAGAATTATTTAGTCTTCTCATGGATGCTTTAACATGTGGTGACCCTAATGCTTTACATGGCGCTATGAGAGTTCTTACTGGTAAGTAAACATGAAAAATTTTAGAATCCAAGTATTTATCATTCTATTTGCAAAAATACTATAACAGTAATGCTAAAATGAGATGATGAATGAAGAAACACATTGAAACTGTTTGAGACAGCATATTAGATTTTATAAACTCCGTTTCAATTAAATTTGTATACACCTTTTTCAATACACACACACACACACACACACACACACACATTTGGACAGCAATCCCTCTTTCATATAAGTTTTGTTAAGGATTACTAACAAGTCACTGCGATTAAGCATATTTAATTTTGTGTTCATGTATTTACTATTT
>CAHIKZ030003944.1:0-60443 GCA_903632075.3 Acanthosepion pharaonis
TATTAAATGTTTTATTTGTTTGTGTGTATATATTTTTTAAAATATATATATTTTTGTGTGTTTTATAAATATATTTTTATGTTTATATATTTTTTATAAAATAATATATATATTTGTGTGTTATTTTTATGTAAAAGGGATTTTGGTTGTATATATATATATATATATATATTTTTTTATATACATTTTGTTTTCAAATATGTGTGGGTTTTATATATATTATTTTATATATATTTAAATGTGTTATATATATACAAAATTTTGTGGGGTTATATAAAATTATTATATATTATTTGTGTATATATATTATATATCAATTGTTCCATGTGTATTATATATATATAAAAAATAACTTGTGTATATTTAAAAAACAAAACATTTTGTGTAATCAAAAATATATATATATATTATTTTTTAAATTTTTTCTTATAAAAATTTGTTTGTGTGAAAATATTATTTAAATATTTATATATAATATTTTTTTAATGTATGCCCCAAAAAACAGAGTTAATTTCTTTTTCCCTCAAAATAACTCAAAATATAGACATTAAAAGCTAAATTAAAAAGTAAAGTACACCCCTCAAGAAACTACACCCCAAAAGTGAGTACACCCCTAAGAAACTACACCCCTAAATGTCTAAATTGAGTACTGCTTTTCATTTTCCTCCAAAATGTCATGTGACTCATTAGTGTAACTATCCCCATGTGTTCATGGGGGAGCAGGTGTATTCAAATTTGTAGTGCAGCTCTAACACTCTCTCTTACCGGTCACTGAAAGTTCCAACATGGCACCACATGGCAAAGAACTCTCTGAGGATCTTAAAAAACGTATTGTTGCACTACATAAAGATGGCCAAGGCTACAAGAAGATTGCCAACACCCTGAAACTGAGCTGCAGCACAGTGGCTAAGATCATCCAGCATTTTAAAAGAGCAGGGTCCACTCAGAACAGGCCTCGGGTAGGTCGTCCAAAGAAGCTGAGCGCACGTGCTGAGCGTCACATCCAAATGCTTTCTTTTGAAAGATCGGCGTAGGAGTGTTGTTAGCATTGCTGCAGAGATTAAAGAGATTGGGATTCAGCCTGTTAGTGTTCAGACCATACGCCACACACTACATCAAATTGATGTGCATGGCTGTCACCCCAGGAGGAAGCCTCTTCTGAAGGCAATACACAAGAAAGCCTGCAAACAGTTTGCTGAAGACATGTCAACAAAGCCCATAGATTACTGGAACCATGTCCTATGGTCTGATGAGACAAAATTTAATTTGTTTGGTTCTGATAGCCTTAAGCATGTGTGGCGGCGACCAGGTGAGGAGTACAAAGATAACTGTGTCATGCCTACAGTCAAGCATGGTGGTGGGAATGTCATGGTCTGGGGCTGCATGAGTGCTGCAGGTATTGAGAGTTACATTTCATTGAGGGAAACATGAACTCCAACATGTACTGTGAAATACTGCAGCAGAGCATGATCCCTCCCTCCAGAAACTGGGTCGCAGAGCAGTGTTCCAGCATGACAATGACCCCAAAACCACATCCAAGACAACCACTTTTTACTGAAGAGGCTGAGGGTAAAGGTGATGGACTGGCCAAGCATGTCTCCAGACTTGAACCCAATAGAACATCTTTGGGCCATCCTCAAGCAGAAGGTGGAGGTGTGCAGAGTCTCAAATATCCGCCAGCTCCGTGACGTCGTCATTGAGGGTGGAAGAGCATTCCAGTGACTACCTGTGAAGCTCTGGTAAACTCCATGCCCAGGAGAGTAAAGGCAGTTTTGGATAATGATGGTGGCCACACAAAATATTGACAGTTGACATGTTGTATGTTAATATTGACAACTTTTCCTAAGGGATGTACTCACTTTTTTGTTGCCAGGGATTTAGCTTTTTAATGGCTATATTTTGAGTTATTTTGAGGGAAAAATAAATTAACTCTGTTATATATGCTGCAGACAGGCTACTTTTCATTGTGTCAAAGTGTCATTTTGTCAGTGTTGTCCCATGAAGAGATATACTTAAATATTTGAAGAAATGTGAGGGGTGTACTCACTTTTGTGATACACTGTATATATATATATATATATATATATATATATATATATATATTATTTAAAAAAAATATGATTCCTATTTTTTTAAATAAAAGTTCTCAAATGTTTCAAAAACGAACGGATTCTGAAACCTTTAATATAATTATTAAAAAATAAATTGAATTAAATATATTTTATTCTATATAATTATTTTATAATTTATAGATATTTTTATCACATAAAAAAATATATGTATAATGGTTTTTTAATATTTTTGGCAAATTATATTTATTAATATATTTAAATATATGACAGAAAATTTTTTTAAAATAAAAAACAAAAATAAAAAAACAAGAACTGAAATTACCTAAACGTGTTCTTTCCTATGAAAATTTTAAAACACACACACACACACACACACACACACACACACACACACACAATTTGAAAATATATATATATATATATATATATATATATATATATATATATATATAACTAAAATAACTCAACTTAAAAAATGACTATGACCATCACTGACATGTTGAAATTATTTTTTGTATTTATACTCCCCGCGCATTTGTAAATTCCTTTTGTGTAGAAAGATAGTGGCTCACCAAAAACCAGCCATCGATCTGACAATTTCTTGTTCAAATGTAATATCAAATCATCTGTAACAGTGGAAGAAATACATTGATCATCATGATGTTCAATGTGCCTTTTCATATGCCTTATAATACTTGAACTTTAATTTCCGAAATTGCAGGTAGGCTATTTTAAACATGCAAATGAAATAGAAAATCATCATATAAAATAGACAGTGTTTCTTGGAGATCTTGAAATATTGATGATGGCGTCAAGAATCTTCCATGAGGCATCACAAAAATAAAGAACTGAAATAAGGGTTATAAAAGAAGATAAAAAAATGCCAAGATGCCAATTGAAGAAGCCATGTGCTCAATGCAATCGTTAATTTCTTGTCTAGAAAAGAACAAATCAATCATGATTTCACAGAAACATTAAGTTACATACACATACATATATATAAATATATATATAGATATATATATATTTATATATATAAATATATATTACATTGGTATAAAAATCCGGGTGGACCCTAGTAATATTCATTTTAAAAACTGATCCATAGAGACCTCGATGTACATATTATAACAGAGCATATTATTTTTTACCGCAAAAATAAATTACCTCAAAAAAAACATATAGTTTAATTTAAAATGTCTGTACGCATTTTGTTAATAAAAAAGTGTTAAATCAAAGCATTTTTTAAATTCAAGCTAAATGGGGCAATGATCAAATGTAGTATATTTCTGCCTTTTGTTTTAGCTTGAAAATTCTGTCGAACTCTGCATTACAGAGGGGAACAGAAAAAAGCTTTGCCGAAGGAGCATTTTTTTCGTTCAGGAAATTTATTTTCATACAGGGGCCTGATAAATAAAAAGGGGGTTCAAAAATTTGTATTTTTTAAATTTTATGGGTTCAGGGATATGTTTAAACCGGCCTTTTGCCATATTCTATCCTCGTAAATGGATTGATAAATACTAAGCATTGTTTTAAATTTATTTTTCAATGTCAGTTCTCATAGGGGAATATATCCTTGTTAATGAATGGGCTTGTGGGATAGCGACTGGTGGGGGGGTATTTTCTATCTTAGATATATTTTGTTCTGTGGTTGGAGTTTATTTAAATGGCTAGAGCCTTTCGTTGTCTGTCGCTAAATATCGGTTCCTACTATCTGGCGTTTCTTATACATTCTCTTTTCTTGGGATTTTTTGTAAATAGTTTAATAATTTGAGGTCCAATATTATCAATTAATAAAGACTGTGGATTTAAACTTAAAAGATATAAATTATTAATGTAAATTATTTTAAATGATAGATTTATAGATTATATATAATACCAGATGAGAGCACCAATAAAAAAAAATCATATTACAATTACATATATATATCTTCATACATACACAACACATATACACATACACAAAACACACACACACACACACACACACATATTTTTTATAATAAAATATATTATGGAAAAAACAAATAAATTTTCTTATATACAAATATTATATTTTAATTAATATGGAATATTGATAAAATATATCAATGAATATATAAATATACTTATATGGCATATATCCATATATTTTTCATATATATATATATATATATATATATATATATATATATATATATATATATATATATATATGTATAAAGTTAAAAAAGGCATTCCATGAATATTCATAAAACAAAAACAGAGATAGAACTTCACCTTAAATATATATGATATAGACAAAAAATAAATAAACATAAATAATTGAAGGATATATATAATATCAAAATATGTTTGTGTGTGTTAAAAGAAGAGAATATTAGAAGTGTATTCATATTCATTTAAATAGATTTTTTATATTCATTAAATTTGATACCAAATTCATTCCAAATTTTTAAAGTTTTTCCAAATAAACTTTTTTGTCGCCATACTGTTACATATTTGCAACTCAAATTGTTGGTTAAAACATATTAACAGAACTATATGATATATACCATAATAGAATATGATACTGTTACATATTAACAGAACTCATCATATGACATGTATTATAAAGCGGCCTGGTGATACTGTTACATATTAACAAAAACTATGCATCACGTATGTATACCATAATACCGTCAACTATATCATATGATACATTTAACATACGAAATAAAATTTTAATTATTTTAATATCTCATTTCACAGTGACCTCTTTCAAATAAAACAATAATTTAAAATATATTTATTCGGATTTATTGACGATGTATTTAACGTCTATCAATACGTTTATGTATCCAGCTCTTGATAAGAATATGAATTTCGACAGTATTTGGTACGCTGATCTTCTCCACAATCTCAAGGAATACGGTTTTCTCAATAAATATTTGACCTAATCAAGAAATAAATCTTTAAATATGAAGGTATATTTGAAGAAACATGCTTATAGTCCATTTTACATTAATGCTAAAATCCATTATGTTTAGTATTATTTTCTATACGATTTTACTGATGTCATCAATTCCCAACTAAGTATTTATTATTGATTTGTTTTTTATAAGATGACTGTCTTGGGTCCGACAAAGTAAAACTGGCATCTGCAAAATAAAAGGCATTCAACCAGTCGTTAACTACGGCAAAAAATGGCGTAATAAATTTTAACTTTGCAAGCCCCAAAAATACTTTCATTTAATCACCATAGAGAACGTTATTGATACTAACATATAACGTACAGGAGAGCAACACTTTGCGCTTTCTGGTCCTCAGGTTTCCCAAAAACATGGAATGAATCGATTATATTGAATCAATTTACATTAAGAAAATTTGCTAGGAAATTTGGTTCACTGTGTCCCGCTAGAAAAATTTTTTTAAAAAATGAATCCCGTCCTGGGTATGACGATAAACTACATCCGCGTCCAGGGTAAGACGATAAACTACGTCAACAGCTCTCTGATTAGGAGGTTTTGAGGATCAAAACCACCTCTTAATTGCTGTTGTTTCCAGGTCAATCCACCCTGAAACCCGAATGGCAGCACCTGTTAGGGTCCCAGCTGTTTGGCAAATAGTTAACCTCAAACTGAGGAAAAAAGCATTGCAAAAAGTGTAAAATAGGTTTTAGTATCAGAAATACTTTGTAAAAAAAATTACCAGAGATAAATTTTGTTCAAAAAACTTTTACCAAAAAATATATTTTTTGAAAAAATAATTTTAGGCATTAAATTTTTTAAAATAATATAAATACTGCCATGAAAAAATAAAAATATTAGCGGAAATAGATTTTTACAAACAAAATATTTCAAAACCCAATAAATATTACCAATTTTAAATTTAAAAAAACTTTTATCAAAATGAAAACCATCCAAGATTTTAAATTTTCTAAGGATTTTTGGAATATTAAGTTAAAAATATGAAAAAATGGTTCAAATATATAGTATACATAGGACACCTTTACTTAGATTTTTAAATCTGTAAGAAGAAGAAAATTTCAAATAGACTCTTCAATTTAAAATATGCCAAAAAAAATTATTCCAAGTTATATAAACCCTTTATGTATATATATATATATATATATATATATATACCATATATGTGTATGTGTGTGTGTGTGTGTGTGTGTGTGTATGTGAAAAGTGTATATAAATATAAATAAATATGTATAATTATTTATATATTATATTATATATTATTATAAAGCGCTCAATATCAGATAATAGAGCTAACATATTTGGTTGGATAGATTTGTGAAATGGGTTTCACGCTTTAGCGATCGTCAGACAAACTGATTAATTTGATTAATTTTTAATATATATATATATATATATATATATATTTTATATATATATATATATATAAATAGATAGATGAATGATAGCTAATAGATAGATAGATAGATTTGAAAATATCTTAGAATCTGTCCGATTTATTTTATTAGCGAATGCCACTAGCTGGGTCAACGATATAAAATTATATATTTGTGTATATGTGTATATTTATATATATGTGTGTATGTAAAATATTTGTCTGAATATATATTTGTGTGTGTATATTTATATATATATGTGTGTGTATGTCTATATGTGTCTGAATATATATTTGTGGTTGTGTATATTTATGTGTGTGTGTGTGTGTGTATTTATATATGTGTGTGTATGTCTATATGTGTCTGAATATATATTTGTGTGTGTGTATATTTTGTTTGTATGTCTATATGTGTCTGAATATATATTTATGTGTGTGTATATTGTATGTATATTTATATATGTGTATGTGTGTGTGTATGTCTATATGTGTCTGAATATATATTTGTGTGTGTGTATATTTATGTATGTGTGTGTGTATGTCTATATGTGTCTGAATATATATTTGTGTGTGTGTATATTTATATAGATATATATATGTGTGTGTGTGTATGTCTATATGTGTCTGAATATATATGTGTGTGTGTGTATGTCTATATGTGTCTGAATATATATTTGTGTGTGTGTATATTTATATACATTTATGTGTGTCTGTATCTATATATATGAATATAGACAAAAAGAAAACTGATGCATTTCGAACTCTGTGGGCTGGGTTAGGATAAAGCATATGTAAGGATTTTATTTTGTAAAAAGTATTTATATAGAAGAGCAAATTCAAATATCTCCATTCCTGAAAGAAATACTAGCTGGAATGTCAGGCATGTTATGAGGGACATGAAATGATACAAATCATTGTCTAGTAAACAAAAATGAGCAAGTGATATTTTAGTTTTTTGAGAAAAAAAAATGACATTACCCAATGAAACAGGAAATATGCAAGATTCATAAACACACCAATATTAATGGAAAACTTTTAATAAATGCAATGATGTACTTTCATGTTTTATAGAGTATATCACAAATGTATACAGACTGAATGTAGGTTTCAATACTTCAAGAACATTGACCTAAACCCAACATATGCTGACATATACACTATGTGATTTTTAAGTCTTAATCTTCAGTTAGGCTGCCAAAATGCTGATAGATTTACTTAAAAAATTGACTGAAATACCACTATTTACTTTGATCTCACTTCTTTTTCACAATATTGATTATAAATTTGAATAAAGTTGAACAGCAGTTCTCTAATTCAATTGTAAATTGCTTTTCACTAAGCCTGGTTATTTTGACATATGTAAGCATATTTTTTGTTTTTCATCCCAACAGGATTATTGAAGTTTTCTACTCTGGGATTTATGTTTCTTGGACAATTAGTTGACATTTTGCTCATTGCTACACAAGTAAGTTGAATTTACATTTTATATAAAATTTTTGATTACTATTTGATATTTATTTAAAACTACAAGATTTTTAAATGGAATTTAATTTTCTGTTTAATCATGTCTTCATTAAAAAAAATGTGAAAAATCTAGATTTTAGTTTTACAATTTACTTTAAAAATAAAAACAATTAGATAATCAATTTTTCTTTTCTATGAAAGGATATTGACTATTGAAAACTGCTGACCCACAGTGAACAAATGCAGAATTTTAATCTGATAATGTCAGAAGTATATTTAGACAATCATCAATCTTTCAACTAATGATTCTAATTCTAAAAGTAAAATGTAAATAACCATTTTACCAATAACTTCTTTAATTAATGTAAGAATAATTTTAGTAATTAAAAATAAGTTTAATTTACCAGTAATTAAATTGTTTTGCTCAACTTCTAAATGACTCTTGTAAAATTTGGTTCCATATATAGCACCTCTCTCTAGTAGCAAACATTTTTATCAACTTTATAATATTCACAGAACTGAATTAGCAGTCTGATAATTTGTTATATATTCTGAATCTATTGGTGAGCAATTTCTTCTGTTAATGTTTATATGCTAACATGCATACACAGCACTATAAGTCAAATTCACTTAAAGTATGCAGGATAAATCATGTGAAATAATTGATAACTTTTCATACTTTGAGTAGGTATGGAAAAGTTATCTGCCCAAACTGCTTTCCAAAATCTATTATGAGCTATAATGTTCATGATATATTTATCATATAAATATATCCTTAAATCTTACTAACATTGGTTGTTTAATACTAGCTTTGTTATGAAAACATTGACCTAATCTATTTTATATTGTGTAAAACCCTTCACAAATATAACTTGTAAATTTTAAATTTTGCTAAAAATGTTTGTCATTTTGCTATATATGAAAAAAATGTATACAGAATTAAATTTTAAAGTTAAATTTTAGGTAGATGCTCTCAAGCATACTTCTCTACAAACTTTGAAGAAAATCACATATTACATAACTGTAATGTCACTACAGTAAATTTTACTTTTAGGTGACCTTTGCATTTTGAATAGCTATTCTATCCTACTGAAATCTTGTTTGCATAGTCATTAGCAAATGACTCATAATTATACCATGAGCATTTTGCTTGTTTTCCATCATCTCCAGTTCAGTTTTACCTTTGTTTGGAAAAGCTTCCCAAACTATAATTGTAATAGATCTTTGCATTATGAGTTATGAATGTTGCGTTCAAATGACAACTCTAGAATCACTTCAAACAAAATTACATTAATTGAAAGATCAAGAAACTTCAGGAAAAAAATCAGAAAATATATTTTGCAATATACTTTCTACTTATTTTCATTCTTGCTACATGTCTTAGAATCTGAGAGCAGGTAACTAAAATTTGATTTAAAAATTGAATTCTAATTTGTTATACTCTTTGATCAATGTTTGAAATTTCTTAGATTTGTTGAGGGTCTTATAATTATTTTCATAACTTTAGCATAAAACCTTTTTTTAAAGTGTAGTTAGATAATAAAAATAGCCCACTTTCATTGGCACATGCTTCCATATTCCACCTTTTTAGTGTAATGAGAGGTAATGCAGGAACTAGGTTTAGGCTTGTATCTGATCTGTGGTCACTAATGATCAGAGATTTAACAAAAAATAGTAGTAAGGATATATATATATATATATATATATATATATATATATATATATATATATATATATATAGGAAAAACAATGTATTTTATTGTAATAGAATATAGCTTATAAAAATTGTGATTTAGAACTATTTAATAATTATAAATTAAAGATATCAGAAAAAAATGAACTATCTGAATGCATCACATTAAATTTTAAAACATGCTTGCCGCAATAAACAAAACCATTTTTTTGAGATTAAGGAACCAATTAATTAAAAATACATTAATTAGTTATGTTAATTATACTAACCATTTACTTATTTTTAAAGATTTATTTGCATTTTCACAATTGAATTTCAGCTGCAACTTTAACCAGTTGAGGAGTAAAAACAATTTTTACACATCAGTTAATGTTAAAAAATTTGTAGAAATGTTTCAACTGCTTTGAAATAAAACTTTCCATATGCTCCAAAGTAAACTGTTGAAATATGCAAGATGATTGGATAAATAAAGTGATAGAAAAGAAGACAGATTTTTCTATTAGTAGTTTTTAAATTTTCAGTTAATGTAATTAAGATTTATGTTAAGTTTTCAGTCTAAATTTATTCATTCTGCATTTTTTAAAGATTTACCTAATATAATCTTAATTTTCTCCTCTTTTTGATACTGATGATTTCTAAAGCCATTCTTTTAAGACATTAAGGACATGGCACGTAGAAGAATAATGAAAATTAAAAAAATGCATATTACATTTAAGAGAAAGAGTTCAAAAAGTAAAATGAGAATAAATAATATTCAGGCAAATTAAAATTTGAAATTCAAAAATGTTTTAAAGCCTTTAAACATTGTATCATTGTAAATACAACTTCCTACATTACATATTTATAATTCAATTTCTTTGATGTCCAAATAGACTTATGTATACTTAAAAAATATCCTGTATATGTTTTGTTTTTATTATTCATTATTTTTGTTTTAATCAGCACAATTGTATGGAACAAAATGGATGATAAATTAATTCAAAAGGGTAACACAAAAAATATGAAAACTTATTAAATTTGGTATATCTTGTAAAATTACACCTTTTATATTTATAGAAAATATCATGAAAAAAATTGTTTGCATTTATGCATGAAATTAAAACTCAATTTAATTTTTTTTCCAGGTTGTTAAACCTGCTGATGGATCTGATTATGTGATTGACTACTATGGTGCAGTTTTAAATCATTTATCTGTTAACAATGACACATATATTAAACCTCCATTTTATGAATAATTAGTATTTTTTTTTGTTATTAATTATACTTTTATTAATGACTGAAATAGGTTCTAACTGGTCACAAAATAAATCAAGTATTAAATCCCAAACCTGCTCCTATTTGTCATTTGATATTGAAAATATATATATATATATATATATATATATATATATATATATATATATATATATATATATATATATATACACACACACACACAATTCTCTTTTTACATAGTTCTGAAGTAACACTGTCCAATAAAAAGAACTGATTATTTTTTTTTTGCACTATTTTTTTTTTACTTTAACATGGTTTAAACATGTCCTTTTGTGACCACTGAATTTATTGCAAGTGGAAAGTAACATCAATCAATTATAATTTATGAAATGCCGAAACTCTTCCTAACATGATTAAGTAACAATTTTGCAAAGTAAAGTAGAATCCATTCTATTTTTTCTGTATAGTAATCCCTCACTTTCAGGTATAGGCAGGACATATGCTCTGTACATAGTATTTCAGAGAATGTATATGATTCTACGTTAGTTTATAGTAGTGATGATAAAGAAGTGGTTCCACTATCTGTGCAAGTACAATTCTAGAAGCCTTCAAATAGTCAGTAAACTTGGAAATCATTTTCTTACAAATGATAACAATGTTGAATGAGCTGTGCAATCCCAACAAGATTTGAAAATGATTATGGCACATTATGAAGAATCATATAAAGAACTAATAAAAACAAAATCACTGCGTCTGATTACCAAATTCGTATTCAAAACCAGTGAAACAAAAGAAACACAAGATGTTACTTTTATTCAAGATACAAATGAATATATACTGCCATTAAATATTTCTAGTGATGAGAGTGATTTTTGTGCCACTGAAAAACAAGAAAATGCAAGCATGTTTACTGTCTAGTAGTGACACTGAATGACTGAACGATTATATATATATATATATATATATATATATATATATATATATATATATATATATATATAAATAAAAAATTCAATTTATTTATATATGAAAATTTACATTTTTTTATTAAATATATTTGGATGGAACCTATCTCTAATTTTCATATGTATACACCGTATATTTTTTTTTATACGGTTTTATTTTGCAAGGTAGTCTCTGTAATGTATCCCCCCCGTGCAAAAAGAAGTGTGTGTGTGTAAAGATATATAAATATAAAGTTTTTTTTTCACTTAACTCATGTTTGCTTCATAATATCGTGGCTATATAGGTATAACAATTCCTCAGAACAGTTAAACTGATGACATTTCTCAATTCTCTTGTACTTTTTTTGTGGTATGAATGTGTTATTTATTTTCTTTTGCTTGATGGGTGTTGATTGATTGCTGATTTTTCTTCCTCTTATTTCCTCTTTTTTTATTTATTTATTTTTTTCTTTTCTTCTTCATTGGTCTCTGGTTGAATGTTGACCATTTAATTTAGGTTGTGGTTGGAATTTTGTGTGTATGTATGTGCAAGTGTGTGTTTATGCACATGCCTATGTATGTACACACATGCACATACACAAGCATGTACACACACACACTCACTCACATGTGTATGATTGTGTGTTAAGTTTGTGTTAACTCTATATGTATTTTTTAGTGGGTTGTATTATTTAACTTAGTGCTTTAATATATTTTAGTAGGTTATATTATTTAACTTAGTGTTTGATACCTGTGTATAGTTGTATGAAAGAACAGTTTTTGTTAGTGATTTTTTTTAAAACCAATTGTTTCTTTTGTATTTTTTTCATTGGTTTGTGTTTAATATGCTCCTTTTGGTATTTTAACCATTTTAGTTTAGGTTATGGTTGAATTTTTGTGTTTGTGTGCATGCATACTTACATACAAATATGCACACATACACCTTCCCACACATGTATATCTTTGTGTTCATGTATGCACATCTGTGTATTTTTGTTTGTGTGTGCATTTATGTCGGGGTGTTTGAACATGCATTTGGATTTTTGTGTGTGTATGTATGTTTATGTGCACATCGATGTACGTGCATGTACACACCCACCCACACATGTATGTTTGTGTTGATTGTATCGTGAATCTAATTTTGTGTTTGTGTTAACTGTATATGTATTTTTAATGTGTCATATTATTTAACTTAGTGTTTTAACTTTACTTAGTGTTTGATACTTGTGTTTAGTTGTATGAAGGAACAGTTTTTTGTTGGTGATGTTGTTAAACCAATCGTTTCTTTTTTATTTATATATATATATATATATATTGTGTGTGTGTGTTTTTGCATTTTGTAAAGTGTAATTGTGGTAATTTATTTGTTTTGGGGTATTATTTTGTTGGGGTGTAGTTGTGATTTTTATGTTGGGTTTTGTGTGTGTTTTGTATGATTGGGTATTTGTTTGGGATTGGTATAGATTAGTTGTTTGGTATGGTGGTATGTGTTTGTGATTGCAATTTGTATTTCTTTTCTTTTTATACTGGTATTTAGGTAGCAAAGTAGATGTTTATTTAAATGTCTGCATTTCCCCATTATTTCATTCCTCTTGTTCAATAAATTGCTTTGATCCTTGAAGGTGATGATTGTTAATTTTTCCTCCAGGGACAATTTATAGTTTCTGCTGTTGCTACTGTGTTGGACTGCTTGTTTTTATAATTTCCTATTTAATCTTGGTAATGATATTTTTTTAGTTTCTGGGTTCATATGTATTTTGATAGTGTTGTGTTGCATTTTTCTGTTTTAATTGAGGTTTGATGATTATTAAATCTTTCTTTAAAGTTTGTTTCTGTAGCTCCTATGTAGTTTTTTTCTTCTACATTTGTGTCGTTTGTTACGGTGGCTTTATATTTATTATGTTCTTATTTAGCCATTTGTTGTTAAGTGGGCAATTGTTTTTATTTTGACAATTGCATTTGTTGTTGTTTTGCTGAATTGTGTTGTGGTTATTATTGTCTTTGTCTAGGTAAAGTTCCTTCTAAAATATAATAAAACACTAAGTAAAGTTAAATAATACAACACACTAAAAAATATATATACAGTTAACACACACACACCCAAGTGCACATACGTGAACACACAAACATACATATGCGGGTGAGTGCATGCATGCATACATGCTTGTGTATGCATGCACATAGACACACACATAAACACACACCTGCACAAACATACATACACACACAAAAATCCAACCATAACCTAAATTAAATGGTCAACAATAAACCAAAGACCAATAAAAAAGGTGAGGAAAGAATAAAAGAGAAAAAATAAAAGAGGAAGGAAGAGAAAGAGAAATCAGAAATCACTCAACACCCATCAAGTGAAAGGAAATATATAACACGCTCATACCACAATAAAAGTACAAGAGAATCGAGAAATGTTAGCAGTTTAACTTTGTTACGAGTGGTTATGTCTATATAGCCATGGATCTCCAAAGTAAACATTGATTCTATTAACACTTTATCTTTATATTTGATATTGAGCACTCCACCACAAACCTGCTTGCCTCCTTATAAGCAAACCACTGAAAAAACAGCAATTTTGGCTTCAATAACAGTATTTCAAATTAACTATATATATATATATATATATATAAATCCGTGGGTAAGTAATCCAAGTAGATCCTAATAATATAAAATATTAAAACTGTTCCACAAAAGAGAGCTCAATATATTTATTATAGAGCATATAAATGAATTACCTAAAAAATGAAACTCGGATCTGAATAGGATAATAGTTTCATTTTTATTAATTCATATATATATATATATATATATATATATATATAGTTAAAACCATTAATACCTGTTTGCTAGGTAGACATCTTCTGAAGAGAATCAAAGAACAATTTTTTTTATCCTCAAGAACTGTGAGATCAGTGCACTTTCAATGTATTTTCTTAGTGAATCTTTTTCTCTTATAATCAAGCTAGCATTTATTGCAAAAATTATGGTCAGAAATATGGTTAAATACCAGTGCATTCAAAATGTTCTTATGCAGTATATCTGTGATACTCATATGGTCTTTTTTTTTAAGATTCCTAAAGGTTTCGATGATGTACATCATTAGGCACTTTCTACAATTTATTTTGCATACTCCTGTCCTGTTGTTGCTATTTCATTTAGTACTAAAATCATAAAATATATAGTTGCAATGTCCAAACGTTGAAGAAATGCTCTTTTAGGGATGATTGCACCTTGTTATTTAGCAGAACTTTATTTTTCACAATAATTGTTTATTTTAATAAAATTGTACCAGAAGATAGTCTGGTTATAATAGCAGTCTAAAAGCAGGACTCAAAGGAAATCTCTCTTATTCTTGGGTAAACTGATATGGTATAGGCATAAAAAGTAACCTAAAATGAACTTCTTTCTAAAATAAAATACTTTGCCAAATAATAAAATAATTATTGACTACAAACCACTTCTTTCTTTAAAAAGTAATGAAGGGGAACTTGTGCTAAAAAACAAAAACAAAAAAAATTATGCCAACTCCAATTTTTTCATTTTCCAGCAGTATTTTCTATCCACTCATGTGTGACCTTATCTTTCCAAATATGGTCCATCTTCCCTTTTGGATATGACTTATCTTTCTCAAGTCTAACTATAATGGAATAGCTAGAATTTCTCTTATATTCATTTTCATATATACATTAATTTGTCAAAAACTCTAGAAAGATGGCTGTGAATGTTGTAAAGGGGTCATAACTTTGAATCTTTTAAATCCATTCAGCCAAACTTTTAAAATATACTCTCCTTGCGGTAATTTTATAATTGATATCTTAGGTTCAGTCTCCTATTTTCCATAATTATAAAAAAAAGAATGAAGGTTTATTCCATTGGAAGGTACTATTTATATCTCTTAATCTTTCTGTTTGTTGTTGAAATAATTTAACTAACCGTTTCTTCATCCAAAAACATTGTGGTAATTAGGAAACAACTCTGGGCATGAGACATTATTAATGAAATCCTATAACTGTTTGGTAGAACAATGCACAACAGATTAAAATTTCAGGCAAGTACTTGTTTTATAACTCTCCAAGCAAAGGGAGTTAACTCAAAATTTAACATTCTATTAAATTCTCTACCTCCCCACAAATCTTTATGCATAGAACAAAGGCTGATAAGAAAAGTTTGTCCGTATCATAAGTTAGGGATTCATATTGCAAAATCTTTGTGCCATACAGGAGGGCAGCAGGCTCTTCTTGGTTGAAGGGTGTATTTGGGGCTACACCAGGTGGCAGCTGGACTAGAAGGTCAGTAGTGGGTATAGTGGGAGTTTGGTATCTGTCTGACATAATCTACTAATAGATACAACTGTTGGCATCAAAGACTGGTGGTGATAATATATTTGGAGCTACTGTTTGCTGTGATTAATGGGTTCTATATACTAGAGTTTTGAAAGGCTGGATGTCCTCCATCAGTGTCATCCAAACACAAGGAAGCAAAAGTTTTAGGTCCTCTTCAACTGTTCATGGGTTGGATTTTGCTAGGACCACTGAGTTGAAATGGCAAAGGAATTTCCCATTTTGCAATGTAATCCAGCCCAAACTGTCAATGTGTACAACATACTGGTCAAACTATAATATTTCAACCCCTGTCTTGTTCTCTTGATTGGGATGTGGGCCTGTTTGATTCTGTCGGCATATATGGTTGCTGACTGTGATTCAGGGGGTGGGGGACATCTTGTATGTTCTTTCCAGCTTTCAACTGTTTTTGTATGCCAATTCCTAACGGTTTCTTCTCTTCACACAATTGTTTCATGCCATGTGGGTTGGGGTTTGTATCTCCCTGGTAATATGGATATGAAGTCCTTTATTGGTCAACTGAAGATGCATGCGGCTGGGTTTTTGTTACAGGATTGGGTGTGTTGCATTACTGTAATATGACATGCTATTGAGCATCAGTATCTAGTTCACCACAATGTCCTGTATTGCCGGTGTTAAGTTACATGAGAGTTTTCATGCCCACTTCTGCTCTGTAATTTGAATGTGGAAAAGCAATAGAGCTAAGATGCTCATGGACTCTCCAGTCCTTCAAAAATGTTTTGTGGTTACTGCAGTGAACTCTGATTCTATGTCACTAGCCAGCTTGTCTGGGATCTCAGTCATGAAGGTACATCGTAAGCAGTTTCTCAACTCTTTGTGACTGCTTGAGGCTTGTTCAGTCGTGAGCCAGAATAAAAAATTTGAAAAATTAATTAACAGTGACCTGGTATTGGAAGTAGTCAGCATATATGCACTAGAATGAACATGTCAGAGGTGTGATTGGCATAGATGTTGTACTTCATTGTGAAAGCAACATTATGTTGCAGTCACGGCACTTTCCACAAATATTGTTAATAGCAGACATGATTCCTGGCCAGCAAACAGAAGATTTGGCTGTAAATAACATAGTGTCCCTTTGGTATATAGACAATGGGAGTGGGGTAAAGACCCTTTTTGTAGATTATGACTCCATCCACTGTATATATTATCTCATAATTGGTAGTATTCTTGTAATTCTGCAGGCATCTCATAACAGAAGTGGAAGAAACCTTGTTCAATCAGCTTCAGTTTTGTTTTGGAGGAATTAAAGTTAACAAGCCATTTCTTGTCCCAGTTAACAAATTTGATTTTATTTAACCTATCATACAGAAGTAAATAGTTGTGTCATCAGCATAGATATCGAGTTGGGAACTGATGCCTTTGTAAAGGTTGTTGATGAAAATAATACTGCTACTATTATGTTTCTTCTGATTTTTTTTTTTTTTAAATATCATGGATGAACTACAAATCATGTAATACAGAATGACTGCTGGGTCATAAAGTTGCATCTATTTTGTGATTTTATATTTTATCAGTTACATAAAAAGTACCCAGTATTCAAATAAAATGCTGTAAATAGACTAAAATTTTGTTAAATGAAGAATCAGAATACAAACATTTATTTTTAAACTATATCAAGTTGGGTCAAAATAAATGAATCTTTTGAACCACAAAATTTAAAGCATCATAATCCAGCTCAGATGCAGCTTACTCAAAGTAAACATCATTACAGTCAGTGAATTTATTCCATGATAAAAATGCAGCTCATAGAAACCAACAAACTGACAGAAGGCATTTTTGACCTGGTGCAAATCACAAAACTCTGTTGTAATCGCAGGTCGAAAGAGGCTTTATTAGATTATTTCATTGCAGTACCACTAGATGGTCAGGTGGGTCTTTTGGGAATGAAGATTTCATTTGGAAGGATTTAATGACCCAAACAAGCTATATTTCCAAATATGCAGAAATCACTTTTCATCAACAGTAAAGTTAGAATCAAGAAAATAGTCATTTTTTAAATGAACAAGCAAATTGCAACAAGGCTTATCAGCCAAATGATGAGGATGCCTATTTCTTAATGTTTGTTTGTCATTTTGTGACTTCTGAAAATTGTATGGATGCTACCAGCTTTTCTCCCGATGACTGAGTGCTTATTTCTGAATGAGCCTCCAGGTTGACTAGTTATTTACAATGATGATAGACCCATCTTGGAGATCCAATTCTCCAGAAGCAGATTTTAGAACCAACAACACATGGTCCATTCCAAAGCTAACTTCAGCTCTCAAACACTTTGTTGCCTCTGCAATATCCTGACCAAGTTTGAATTCATGACAAATAATGATATAGAAATCACATTTATTCATTGTTGTTTTGGCATTTTACAATTTTAATAAAATATAAAAGAAACAACACTCAAAAGAAAAGATGCAGAGCTTTAAAATGGTACTGGACAGTACTGTGATCTATTGGGATATCTAAAAAAAATTATGATAAAGATTACTATTGAGCTTTTTTTTCTTTTGCACCTAAAATTATTACTCATATGTAAATAAGTAAGTAAACAAATGATAGTTTTCTATAATTAGCATTTAACAGTTATTCCCCTTGAAAAATAGTTTTTTTTCTCTTCAAGTGAGTATTAACACTGACTCTATGACATTTTCATTCAATTGCAAATTACCAAGCCTTTTTTTGCATTCTTTAGGTGCATCATAGGCTTACCTTAATTCAGTACCTCTCACTCTCAGAGGTTATGTAGAGACATACAAAATCAGACTTTTAGTATTATATAGATATATTTTATCACTTTAATTATTATTTTTGGTACATACCCATATTTGAGTGTCATTTATTTTTTAAACAGTATTTTATTTTCATCCACCAGCCTGAATATTCAAGAAATCTTCTTTAAATATATATGTAAGTATAAACAGAAGAGAATCATGAAAAAGACAAAAAATGACCACATTAATGCAATTCAAAAACTGCTATTTTGTTCATAATTGTCTTCTACATAATTTGGAGTTTGCTTGTATATAATATTAAAAACATTGCATTTCAATTTATTTTTCCACTAGCAGCATGGCCCGGTGTTGCCCATGCTTGATTAAAAAATCTTATGACTCATACAGCAATCACTATCATTTGACTTAAAATATTTTTGCCCTTCCTTGCCTTTAAAGGAGTGCCCTTTGCTGTGCTGATGTTGCTACATGCCTTACTTCTTGCCTATCTCACACTGCAAATTTTTTCTAAGCTCTATACTAAACATTAAATCTATTACGAAAGAAGAACTAAGCAAAATGAATATAAAACGATCAGCTTTAAAAAAGGACTCTGGAAAAACCGAATGCAAAAAGAATGTTAACAACAAATACTTTTTCACACCTAACCCAGTTCTGTGGTATCAGAATCAACATTGAGTTTAAGCAAGCGAATGAGCCAATTGGAGTAAAGTGCTATGCAGATTTAAATTTTTCCCATTTTTGACGAATGCAGCTATCAATTTTTTTTAGCATGCTAGTTAACATTCGTATCAGTCAGCTGTTGGCTCTCACACTGGGCAATAGAATCTTCCTGCCTATTCGTGGCAGCCAGCTATTGGCTCTCACTCTGGCCAGTACTAAATGGCCGCAAACGGCTTCTATGGCAGTTTTCATGTAGTTACATGAAAACTGCCGTAGAAGCATGAAAAAATCGATTATTTCCACTATCGATGGGAGTTGGGAAATGCAAAATCGGTCTTGGCCTTCTCACTAACTTGGAGCATGTGCATGTAAATTTTGGTGCAAATCCATCAAAAATTGCGGCTGTGCATTCGTTACACACACACATCCTGCCTTTTATAGATAGAGATGTAGTGGATAATGTATCATTGGATATCTCAGCCATGTTATCTAATATCAAGTCAAGAAATGACAGACAGAAATTAACAAAAATAAATATTTATTTCAACTGCTACATTCAGAAGTTTGTCATTAATGTTTTGAGAAAATCAGTGTTCAATGAAACTGTTGTGGAAAAGACTTCAAAATAGAAGTTGATTTTTTTCTGTATGCATCTCTTCCTCTCTTTTCTAGCCAAAGTTCTTCCTATACTATTTTATGCCTATGTCAAAGAACACAACCTATTGGAAAATTTAGTCAAGTTTGTCTAATTTAACATGCACTCTTCAGGAATATTAAAATATTACAATTAGGTTTCACCAGGAGTCCTACAGGATGTAAAAATTGAAAACTGACTTCTTGTTTACCAATCATAAAATGCTTTCTCATTTTCTTTGTTAGTAACCATCATACATCTTTTTTTATGGTATTTTTATTATTTTTGTTTCAGTGTGATGTAATATTTTTTGTTCATACTGATAATTTCATTCCTCAATGAATGTTTTCAATATAAAGTTATTAGTTAAGGTTAAAGATTTAAGTTAAAAAAGACATATGTATGCAAAAAGACAATATAAAAATCAAATAGCTGCTGTCAAATTATAGAAAATACTTAAATAATGGATCATTTCTTCCCCAATAAATTTCTTTATTTTTATTCTATGAATGATTTTTATTTAAGAAGATATCAAATCTAAATTATGAAAATGCAATAGCATTTATAAACTTTAATGGACACCCAAGAGGCAGAATAAAATAGGGTCAAAAATCCAACTCACAGATTCTAACAGAGCAGACTCATGAACTCCAAAAAATACACACTTTTTATTTATAACATTACATGTTATTGTGGCACAAGGCTGAAGGGAAAGTGAGGTGAGGCAGGTCAACACTTTCTATCCTACATCTAGCTAACTAATTCCCTAATCACAAGAAGAACCCATCTTTCTCTAGTCAATCCAACATATACTACAATGCCACATATTTTCAGGGGTCCTACTGAAACACTTGCAATATAAATATATATATATATATATATACATACACTAGCACTATCACCCGTCTTCGACCAGGTCAATTGATGCAGTTTAAGTTTAAGTCAGCCCACCCAAAAATCAATATGAGTAACAACAATTGGGTGCAACTGAGGCACATCCCCAAATGGGGGTTAACAATTTGAATGGTGGGTGGCCCTGAAAAGGGCCGGTTTTGTGTTCTCAATCTTGTTTCAGCCTCACACACAGCAGGAGTTGAAGTGGTGTTTTTCCTCAGCCGTTGAGTCCTTTGATCATCATTTTCAGCCTCATTCAGGTATGCTTTTCTGGAAAGCCAATGGTTACGTTGATCTTCGGACTCTGTGGCTCTGATTGAAGCATTCCGACAGGCATTTTGAGACAGTCAAACTGAACGTTCTAAAGACAATTAGTTCTTATTCACATGGCAGACCTGCCTGTAGCGGTTTTGCGACGTAGGCAAGTTCTTTTCTTTGGTGGCATGTCTTAGGCAAGTATGAATTGTCAAATAGAATGCATGGGAAAATACCAGAAGAGAACGCTGTAAAGCTACAGGGATCACTAAGCTCGAATAACTTTAGGAAAGGTTGGGAAAATAAATGTTGAGTAATAAAAAAGCAAACTTACTTATTACTACGGTGAATGCAATGCAAAAACTGGCAGGACAACAAAAAAATTTATATTGGGAATGGCTATAAATGACAATGAAAGTAACGCCTTAAAACTGTAGTAGTAGGATTTATGCAACGGAAAATGTAACCTCACTTGAGAGAGATTGATTGCTTGACCAAGAGAAGGGGGATGTGTAATTTGAACTCAAAACCGGCACTGAAGAATTATCCATCAAACAAAAAATTTCATCGAAATCGGATGAAAACTATGGAAACGCATAAACAACATCCGATCATACACATTTTGAGAATTATAGATAATATTATTGTAATAACTTAAAGTATTTATTTTTATTAAAGTTTTTATGAAAGATATATATCCAAGAACAGATACTAAATAGTAAAACGTTGCTGAGAGTTATAATGGACAGGAAGTTGTCGCCAACAATTTGAACTCAAAACTGGCACTGAAGAATTATTATCTATCAAACAAAAAAAATCATCGAAATCGGTTGAAAACTGGAAACGCATAAACAACACCCGATATATATATATATTACAATTTTATGATAAAAATGAGATGAAGGGAAAGAGGAGACGAACCCAATAATCAAAATAAAAGGAAAACAAAACATTAAAAAAAAAAGAAAAACTGTCACTACTGCCCGTCCAACCCACAAAAAATAAGAGCAGCTGCCGATATACAGAATCAAGAAGCTCGTTCCCTAGCGGCGGGAGAATAACAAATCAATTTGGGAATGGGGAAGTATATAACGCCGGAAACTACAGTCACTCACATTAACTAGGTGAACCAAAGGAGACTAGCTGAGCCAGGGATGCAGACTGACAAGAATCCGCCCCGTTGTGACTTGAGGTGACTAGAATAAGAAATCAAGATTGGCCCGATTCACACAAACCAGGCTTGTAACACTCACCCTCATTTTGCTGAAATCTAACAAAACCAACCGCATTCTATCAGTTCTGATCTTCATTCTCAGCTGATAACCAAAGAATCCAATCAAATCCTGATGAGAATAGTGTCCATTTCGTAAGATTCCCTCCGTTTGCATCACCCGCACCGCCATTCTTGCCACGACCAGCAGCACGAGAAACATCAACTGTTTCACCCCAGACTACAGGTCGCGACTCATTGTCGCACACATACGAGAGATCAATGGACACAAGCTGTTCGGGATCGATACGAGCCGTCAACTCGCCGATATGATCCCAAAATGCAGGCATTGGAAGAAAGCCCACTCAGCCATCAACTCATGATCACACTGGTGGCAATCTGACATGTCTGCCATGCCTGCCTTGGAACACAAGTCATCGAGAGACAGTACATTTCGAACCAATCGCCAAATAAACAAAACTCAGCGTTACTGAGATAATTCGCCGCTGGCGCCCAGGACCATAATAAGCGCAATTCATCTACCGACATGCGACCCCCTCCACTAGCGCCCGACAAAATGTCTTCCTAGTCCATGAAATGTCACTGGACCGAGGAGGCCTGACGACACTCTTTGAGGAAAGACTTCTTGTGCTGGGACTGACGGCGGCACTCAACCCCAAGCTGGAAAGGAGTGATAGTAATGCTAAGGAAGGCAACCCTAACACTTCCTACCCAAAAAGGATCCTCTGTCAACGTGCGGCATAGGAAAAGCAGCTTCGAGACATGCCGGTGACTCACTAAGTGCGACATTCACAGTCTTCCATGACACGGATGCTGGAAACAGACCTCTGCGGACCATTGGACTAAATAGCAAGGATAAGAGCAGGGACTCGAGCGCCCTCCGATGACCATCACAGAGAGGAAGTGCCGACAACTGGTAATGGATAAGTGGCTAAATGTACATGGCGCAAACTTAACCCTACCTTTTAAGGACACCTGGCTTGCAGGGCAGCTGCCATGAACTGATAGCCCTATCGAATGCTTTGAACTGATCCAAATTGATCACACACTCTAAGATCGTTCAAATCAGATGCAAGTTACTCTCAATTGTTTGGCCCTCCACACCTCAAGTTTGCTCCAGTACCTACAGAATCTTGGCAATTGACTGCAAACGCACCGTCAGGATCTTGGCCAAAATCTTGAACTCTCGATTTATCAGAGTTATGGGCCTGTAATCACAGGCCTGGAGATCCGTTCGGGGACGGATCCGTGATGGCACCATCTTTTGAACGCAACCATCAAAATCTGTACAAACATGTGCGACAGCCTCAAGGTACAGTTAGACTTGCCACTGGCACCATCACTCAGCTGCTTCAGTCAACAAAAGTCGAGGAAAGTCAGCTAAATAGCTATGAAACTTGTTCATAGAGACCAGGCATCTTGGTAAATTGTCGTTAGTTGATCACAGGCTACATCCATCCGGAGTACTGACGTAACGAATGAAACGATCGGAACCTCGACGTATATCCTCCTTGTGCAATTCTATGCTTATGATCACGGATTCGTTAGACATTTTAGTTAACCTAGCCCTAACATGGACTTGATAGCATTCGCTAACCAAATATTCCACTTCCTATCTAACTAAGCCTACCTCTAAGGGACACACAGCCCGGGCCAGACTACGCTTTAATGTTTTCAATTTTTTAGCCTTATCTAAGACGTGTCATCTATATTCGGTGAGGAAAGACCTAATCTTATCCTTTAGGCCCTTTCACCACTTATTCTCAACTACCGCCCCACTACTTTCCTCTGCAATAATCTAATCAAATTTAGCGGAAAGTCTTCCCTGTCCAGTAAGGAAACGTTGAAATTCTAGTGCCCTGCCATTCTAGGCCTAGCGTCTAACGCCATCCGGGTACAAACGAATATACTAAACAATGGAACTTGTGACAGTCTAGCAGATCGAGATCGGCCCTTCTCACTAACATTCTATCCAAGTAGCTAACCACCTGGATAGAGGGCCAATTAAGAGCTCACGTCTACATCTTCCACCCGGGTGATCGATCCGGTATCTATCGACGAGAACAAACTCGTCGATCGGATCGATCAACCTACGATCATGCAACCTCCTCGCCCCATCTTACCTGGGGTTCAGGGTGACATCCCACTCCCCCATTAAAACTAAGTGCAACGAATCCACTAGAAACAACTCCAACTGACAGAAGTACGGGAATCACTTTGATCGTTGGGTGCATAAACCGCAACAACCCGAAAGGAGCCAGTTTTCACGGCAATGTCGGCCACGACCAACCGAACACGGACAAGGTCTACCCTCGCACCCAGTGACCTCTTCACCAGCAACGTCTCTGGCCAGCCCGTCCCTGTATGCTGAATAAACAATAAAGTCGCACGACTACACACAACGTCGGAAACAAAGTAGGTCTCCTGGATTGCAGCCACATCCACATCGAAGAACAGAAGATCATAAAGCAGGCGGGCCACCTTAATTCTATCTCTCAGTTCTTTCACATTCAAGCATGCCAATTTGATAGCCATTTTTTAGTGCCTAAGCACATACTGAACGAAAATCTGCAGGAATCAGGATCCAGATAGATTGTCCTAGGCTACCAGAGATTATGTCGGACATAACCTGTTCGTATTTCACAATACCATGGATCTTTGGGGAAATTAAATTTTACTGCACTATTTAAAGGGTGGAATAAATCAGGGGTCCTCCGCAAACAGTTTTTTGATAATTTTGTGAACTCAGGTGACGCTACATAGGCCATCCAGAGCTCAGGAAATGAGTATTTGGTGGCAGACCTTTAGTCTTTTAGTCTGACCCCAGACCTTTAGTCTGCCGCCTATGTTCCGAATTAGAGTTATAACCCCATCCACTTTCAGGAAGTTCCTGGGGTCCTCCGTTGACTTTTCATCCACGGAAATTATTTTAAATAAAGGTCTCAAAAGTGCCTTCCTATGTTAGGAAAGGTCCCTCTAAACTTTATAAACTGCCCCATCATCTTCGGAAGGCCTTTTTCTTCTGAGATGGGCTGCGGAGCCTTAGCGTGAGAAGAAACGGGGCTTCTTGACTTGCCTGAGGATGATTCCGTTGCTAGCAGATTGGGTTTTGGCGTTTTGCATGACCTTCGATAACTTGCTTCGGTAAAACGTCTTCGCCTTCTTTTTGGTGGTTCTCGCGTCGTCTTCTTCCGTCCCCCCCCCCTTTTCAAAGAGGGGGCCTAGGTGGAGACATTTCTTCCACCTTCATGTTGAGGTCCAATTGCGGGAGTCAAGGTTCCTGCTCCAATTGTTGTTGTTGTTGCAGCAGTTGGATCTCTACATGAAGGTGGAAGAAATGTCTCCACCTGATCAATTTCTTAGTTCTGACATCAATTGTTAGTAGACAGATTGTCCTCGTAACTACAGCTTCTACTATTGAAGGCACTGTCAGCAGCTCATTCTGGAAATTGCATTCCAGCAAAATTTTCTGCATTATTCTTTTTGGAAGAGCCCCAAGACATCGTGTTTGGTGAAGTAGGTGACCTATATATACATTTTCCTTCTTTCTTTTTTAACTCACAACCCTATAAATAATTGTCATGACGCAGCGATAAGAGTATCCAAGCAAAAACTTGCCAAGAAAAGAAAGAAGCCCGAAGAGTGGATTACGTCAAAATCAACAAATACAGATACAGTATTAAGAGATATGAATTGTGTGTGCTTTCAATAAAAAAAAAGTTACAGTCTATTTTCTCTTTTGGATGGTTAGCTGGTCATTAGCAGCCATCAACTACAAAAGAAGATCCGGGTTTGACAATGAGCAGTACACATGTTAGTGAAATGGACTATGGTTTCATATCCGCCCTTTGGGAAGTATATAAAATTAAATTTACTATGTATAGAGGCATCGGAATAAATATATCATTCTATTTCGCATGTGTTTGTTCGTTTGAGCTCAGTTCTGCGATTATTAATTCCGAGCCTTTATCTATTACACAACCTGCACACCATATTCAGGCTAAAATTCTACTGCCACTGACGGCAGTAGGATTTTAGCCTGAATGTGCTCAGCTTGTTGGTAAGAAAACGACAAAGCCCTAACTGGTGGAATGAGTGAAGGAAGTTGTTTCGGTGTTTCACTATAAACACGAATGAAAAGTGAAGACAAAATTATACAACAGTACATTACAATAATAACAAATAGGAAGTTATTCAACAAATTACAGTAAGGCTATGCTGTTGAGAATGATCATTTATACAAAAAAAATACAATCCTGTCCCTTGCCACTACCCAAGGGCAAAGAATTTAATCAATGGGGCGTTCAGATGGTGCTTTTCTTAGCGCCACAATAAACAGGCTCAAAATCAAGAAAAGCACCATCTGGCCCAAAGCAATAGAAATCGAATGTTCTGGGGGGAAAAGGAGTGAGAAGAAAAAATCTTCCTATTTCCACCAAACAGAAGAACGGAAGTTGAAACCCGTGGTAATTTGGAAAGATACCTTCATGACCCTGCCCACCTAAATATAAACAAAGTCACCACCCAGTGAAAATCACTATTCATTCGCGCCTTGCCGGTGGATAGTCACACAGATTTTCTGCTGTGAACCAGAAGAAAAGCTTAAACCGCGAAACGACTTCAGATCTGAAAATCATCAACAACTGAACAGTTGCTGTATCCCTTTACCAAAGTCATTTTAAAACTTTATTAAACCAATTTAAGTCTCACTTACACATGAACATTTTTTCTACCTTGCTTAATTTTTATTAGGCGCTCAAAAGAATATTTTGCACAAACCTTTACACCCTTCTCCTTTCACTTAAAATTATCGTAAATAAGCAAATACTTTCTGTTCAATTTCACACTATTTTCGAGTCTTTCTTTCTTGTGTGCCAAATGGACCAATATTTATTTATTATCTATATGGGGGAAAATCTCCATACATTGTCAGACACATAAACAGTCTTTTGCGTGAGTGTGAGAGGATAAACATTATTCTGTAATAATAATGACACAATCCTTTCTGTTATTTTTAGCACTGTAGAACTTGGGAGGTTATCAGTTATGGATGAGTTGTTTATCTTACCCCAACGTCTGTTCCCACCATATATAATTGATTTAGGCGGGCGTATATTGGCCCTGTGTAATGATTAAAAGAAAATGCACAGGTTGTTGACAAGTACAAAATAAATAAATAATATAGAAGGATATGGTGAAAGAGTTAAAGTGTAAAAGTCGTGGCAAAATAAGGAAGATAGAGTAAGAGTCCGGGAGGAAGTATATATATATATATATATATATATATATATATATATATATATCTTAAAAAGATAAAATGCTGACCAGAACACTGTCGCGGTTTTGACCGCCAAGGTCTCGTCAGGTGGTTTACTCAGTGAATTAATCAAAGACAATGCAAGAACTTAAATGCCTTAATGCGGCATTGAAAGTGTCGGAGTTAACTCCTCCTTCAGTTCGTAACCCTTTCACCAGGGGTCTCTCTTTCCTGGCTATAAATAGCCAATGACCCTTCGCCTCGATCTCTTTTTTTTCCTTTCAGGCCTGTGCACTGACACCTCGAGGTAAATTTCTCTTATTCCTAGAGGATTTCAACTATCAACCTCGAAATGTAGCCGCTAACAAGGAATAGCGTGGAAACACGCTAAGCACAATATACACACACGCACGCACACACAGAATATTCACACACGCACGCACGCACATACAGAATATTCACACACACTTCGTCCTTTGTACTGTTTCCATGTATTGTAACTTGTTATTAATATATATTTGTATATACATATATTATCGGTCTTGTTTTGTTTGCTTTCTTTTCCTTCTTCTTTGGACATAATCAAAGTCCAACCTTTTTATGTAGTAGGGCTCGGCGGGCAGGAGTATCTGAACCTTGCGTTTCTTCTACGTCTGACTTCTATCAACAACAAGTGGCAACCGCCATTCCCACAACAAACCGTAACCGCCACGGACCCCACTACAGAAGTAATGGAGGAGTGGGAGTGGAAGAAATGAAGTCAGGGGAATTATTTTTCCAACTTTATCCGGGTTTGTATGGCGCCAAAGTTAACTTCTTGATGTGCCTACATTTGACCATGATTCAACAACTCAGCACCCGCCTTGTATGTTGCAATAGCTAGCTTCCCCTCCTGACACAGCTTACATGAGTTGCCATTCCCTTTACTAGCCGTTACATTCCGTAAAATACTCCACTTAATGACCGGGCTTCTTTCATTTTTTTCCCTAAATTTCCAATAGTAGTTCGTCAGCTACGTATTGAACTTGCGTTCTTGTATTCTAAGTGACGGGGTATGTTTATACCACCTCTTTTTAAATTAGCCCTCAGTGCAATCAATGTATTTTTTGCACTACTTCTGTTACTTTCGGTATAATATACTACACGTTCTGTACAACATACCCTATTTAAGGGGCAAATATTTTTATCCTACAATTTCAAAAGACCTTATTTCAACCTCTTACGTCCTCTTTAAGATTTGATTCTTTTGTTCAATCTTTTGATAATATTGCCTAAATTGCCAGTGCAACTGGAGCGCAACTTGACTGTATTACGGTTAAATAACTTGTACATCCCGGACGTTTCCCTATATTTGTCTTTATTTGCATGTTGAAGGATGGGTTGAACCAGATGACATTCCTTTTTCTTTTCCTATTGTCATTCGTTCTTGAACCTGCTTGGTCCTTGAAACACAGATTGATGTTATGTCCCTCCTCTCCTAAATATTGTAATGGATACCTGCAAACTACTCAGAGTGGCTACGCAAGTCAAGTGGAAGAGCAGTTGCTGGAAAAATTTAATAAAGGATTAATTACATTTTCCTTGTCGACTGTTTTCAATTGAAATATACATGAAAGAAAGGTTGCTGCCCAAATACACATCAATATATATATATATATATATGTGTGTGTGTGTGTGTGTGTGTGTGTGTGTGTGTGTGTGTATATATCCAAAGGTAGCCGCATTTTGACAGTGTGTTGAAGGTAAATATATTTATTTTCAATGTAGCAAAGACGGGTTAGTTGTCTAAGATCGCTACCTAATCGTGCAAATATATATTTTTACGATGATCGCAGCATCAGAGAATGGACAAAATTAATTTTTCGATTGGCCGATCGATTTACCATCTGGTTATATATATATCCTAGTTGTGAAAACTTTCTGAGTTGTAGGTCGAACTGTCTATTTTTAGAAATGGTGAAATTTTGGTCTCCTTATTTATTTATTTATTTATTTTCTTACATACTGGTACTTTCTGATTGTTTGGTCGAACTATGACTTTGCCTGGCAATTTTATGAATCACCAAAACACTACTTAAATTGACTCCTAAAAAATAGGGAAGAATTTTATTTATTTATTTATTTTGTTTGATGGAATATGTTGTGATACGTCATGAATAACTGCATACTACTTATATTATTCTTTCCCTAATTCATAATAATATGCAGGTATCAATGACGTAGATATCGTTTCAAACTTGATACTTGTAAATAAAAACAAAGGAGAGATAATACTGTCTGACGTTAACGAAACATGGGTGATTGTTCCAGATAAAATTGAGTTTTGTTAAAGTTGAACTTTATCTTTTTTTAATCGGTATCACCCCCAAGCTAGGCAATAAAGCCACTAAAACACAAGGGGTTACAGGGTGTGGAAGAATTAGGAACGGAAACATTAATAATGAGCGGAAAGAGAGAAGAGTAATTAAGAGGACAGTAGATAGCAATTAACATTGCATTTAAATTTTTGCGGATTAAAGTTGGTTGGAAAACATGCAGCCGGATTTGAGCTCCACAAGCGAGAAGTGCGAGAAAAGAAACTTTTAGTACATGGCTTCATCTCGACGCCAGTCTAGTACTACCCTTAAATTTAAAAAAATTCTAGGTCCTATAGCGAAGAGCTCATCTGAACAATTACTATGAAAATATTTATAGAAAGACACAGTGAGACAACCGTGGCGGTGGGAAAGTGACTGAAGCCAAGCCAGCAGATTAGGACCAATAATATTGCTGATTCTTGTTTGGATCTTATAAAGGAGCTCAAAGTAAATAGCAGGGACATCATTGCGGCAGCAATATTCTAAGCATGGACGAATGGTAGACTTATAGATATGTAAGATAAATTCTGGAGAGAAAAATTATCTCACACGACACAGTGAACCAACTTTCTTAGCCTCTGACCTAGCAATGGATTCAATATAATCTTTCCACTTCATGTCAACTGAGGACGTTAGATTGAGAACGTGCAACGGGTCACTTTCCCGGAGGTTATCATCAGCCATGCTGATGGAAGGCAGCGTGGGGTCTCTTAGATGATTAATGGAGATAAGTTTAGTTTTGGAGGCGTTAAAATTAACAAGCCATCCTTTGCCCCAGTTAACGACGGACTTGAGGTCGTTCTGGACATCGGCTGTCATTTTGACATTGTCTGACAGATCAGCCTTACTATCGAAGCAAGAGTAAATGTTTGTTTCAAAGAATGTACTCTCATTGGTTCATTTTTTTGTTTTTTTACTTCCCTACATTTACATTATTGGAATTGCTATTGGAGATAGATTTACTCATCCGTCATACTCGCGATATGGTAATACTAGTTCATGGATGAAAACAGACAAAAGCATGTGAAAACACTTCATCTACATATTTACAGAACATGATTGATTGTGCTTGATCGTGCAGCAAACAGAATACATTTTTCTAAAGTTCCTTTAATAGAAAGTTATAGATCCACTCAATGTAGAGGATTACTGAATGAGATGAGTCATATAACTGTCAGAGTAGAAAGTAGGAAGTGAATATTATGAAGATATGGAGGATAACGAATGACTCTTGACTTGAAAAGTTAAGATTATAACATTCGAGGAAGCATCCACGTGAAAATCTGTTCTACAATGTAGTGGGTTTTAGGAAAACGCTGAGTGTAACATTGTAACACCTATCCTGACCTTACTGGATAGATGCACTCTACAAGACAGGCATTTATGTTTATGTATATAAGGAAGAAATTGGTACAAAAAGAATAATGCTTCTTTTACAAGAAAGTAGTGTATATGAAATAAAGTCCAGAAAAAAAGTATTGCAAATAATTCTGAAAGAAGAGATGTAGCTTTCGGGTTCACCCTTTTTGTTCTTAGTAGTTGCCGTAATTATTTCACTCTCAGGATTTAAGTGTTTCACTGGTAGTATTGCACCAATATTGCAGATAACTTGAGTTCACTTCCCCCCTTATTACAGCAGCAAGCGGACGCTTTCACCCTCACTGCCTATCTCCCTCTCTCTGGTCGACTGCTTCACCCAGCTGAAGTTCGACTTCGAGTGTTTTTTCGCATAAACACGCGCTTAAATTAACGCAGTGATAGCGACAAAAACCCGAGGTGTTGGTAAACTTAGAATACAACCTGATTACTGACCTCTCCTGCTTTATGATTAAATGAACAGTCTCTTCTTCTCAATTGGTATTCCATAGTTCATATAAACAGTATTGTTTTGACATTTTATATTAATAATTCTGGCCAGGTTTGCTGTGTCGTTGTAGATATGGTCCTGGCTGTTCCGTTTCAGATGTCTTCGTTGTTTTGTTTCAGATCTGTCCGCCTACTGTCTTGTTTCAGGTCTGGTCACTCTTTTTATGGCTTATAGCGAGTTGATGCTCGGATCACGAAATCTATGATTTTTGACGGGAATGTACTCCGTGACCCAAGCCCGGTCATTTCGTGTTCAAACGCGCGGACGTCGTAGAGAGCACATCACATGACATGTCATATCCAATCAGGGTCTAGAAACCAATTATTTAAGTTTGGAGCCTTGTTTGTACAGAATTGTAAAAAAGTTTTTTGTATCTACTGAATTTAGTGAGATTTATTTGAAGGCGTCTCTTACGTGTTTTGTGCTTCACTTATTGTTCGTAAACATATCCTATATATGGTATCAAGAGTCAAGAAATTTCTGGAGCAGTAGAATTATCGGTCCATTTTCCCTCATAAAAATATGGAAAGAAGAATTGATTTAGGAACTTATAGTTGACTTTGTCATGCATTGCTTCTATGATTTGGCCTCAGTATACGTAAACGGAAAAATTACTACATTCTGAAATGTGACGAAAATCCTTGTTAAATAGATAACCAAAATTCTTTGGAAAGGATACTGTACTTTCTTTAGGCGAAAGTCGTTTTGGCAGAGAAGAATGATATTAGCTTCGTAGTACCATCAGTAACCTATAGCAACAAAAGCCACTGCTGACGGGTCTGTCGTTACAGAATTATTCACTAAGCCAGATACCTCTATTCAATTTAAAGATACTTTTATTAAAAAGAACGGACCGTAATACAAAAGGAAAAGACCATTATTAATCGAACATATTCTTTTGTTCAATATAAAGATGCCTTTATTCAAAATAAAAGATACTCTTATTCAAAGTAATGAGAACGTTATTCACTACCATAAAGATGGAGAGAAAATAGCGGTCATGAACTGTGAATTCAAGCGCTTAAAATCGTCGCGTACTCGCCAGGTCGAATTGTCTTTGACTACCAAATAGACTGGAGATGACCATGAACTTGAATTACTCTTTGTTGCAACATTTTTTTTTTCTCAGATTTCTCTTTGGCAAACTTGTGTCTCTTCGTCAAGTACATGTGTAAATTCATTATTTTTTTTAATGCGGCACTAATAGTAGTGACATTTGTTTGTATTAATTTTCAGGTCAAAATGTGCTTATCTTTTCGAGTATTAAATGTTCGTAATGTTCTTTGAGATTGTGATGTGTTTACATCAGGGGGTTACCAGTGTGTTTAGGTGATAAGATTTTCTTGGCGATGTATTTTATCGGAAACATAGGACATAAAACGAACTGACTCAACAAGGGTATAAACTAAATAATATATTTTTATTCATTTTCTTTATGGTGATGAGTGAATCCTTTGATATTCGGTGTAGCAAAATGTTCATTTATAAGGCGGATATTAGTGACAGTCTGGAGAAATGTCCGGTAGTGCTGTTTTGAATAAGACTATCATAGGGGTGGTAGCAATCTTAAAAATAAGTCAGTATCAATCTACTTTATCTCGGCCCTAAGCAAGTCAGAAATATCATTAGCAGATTATCTCTTAACTACTTCTTTACACGTCATGCATGCCTGGTTTCTTTGGGTTAGCGTCTATGTTCGCCACTCTTGCCGTCTCTTCTGCTTCTAGCTCAGAGGTTTCAGGTTTATATCTTTTTGACCAGGTTTCGAGATTCTGGTATGAAAAATGGTTTCGGGTAACATCAAAAGTCTCTTTATGTCAATTTTTTTGATTGGCCCAAATTATTTTCTTTTCTTTTCATCTTTTGTAACGGAAGTTATGCGTTGTTTTGGGTATTTTTCAGTCAAAAATAAGTAAGCTCTTATCCTGTAAACCTCTGGAGTTTTTCGGCCAGATTCAGTTTTTTCTTCTTCCTTTTTTTATTTGAGGGTCGCTTTCTCGTTAGTTGAGAAAGCATAGATAGAGGTCTTTTGAGAAATAAAGAGATAACTGTTTTTAAAAAAAGCGCAAATACTTAATTTTAATTTTTTATTTTTGTTTATATATTTTATTTTTATCGGGACTCACTACAAGATCATGGTTATCAATGAGAACATCGTCTATGTAGGGAAGGCAAAAGGTAATCCGCTTAGGCCTTCATCTATCAGTCGCTGAAAAGTTTGTGCAGCGTTACGTAACCCGAACGGCATTCTTGTGAATTCATAAAGCTCGAACAGGGTAGTAACTGTTGTATTTTCTGTCTTCTTCTGCTACTGGAATTTGGTAATACGCTTTAACCGAATTCAGTTTTGTGAATACTTTGGTTCTTTGTAAACCCATGGGGAAATCGTGTACGTGAAGGATTGTTTATCTATTGGGAACTGTTTTTGTATTGAGATTCCGGAAATACCCAGAAAGTCACCAAGCTCCAGTATCTGGTTTCGACACCATATGTAATGGAGAAAAATATGGGCTTCGTGTAGGCCGTATGATGTCTAGTTGTAGCATCCACTGAAACTAATCCTTTGCTATTTTATATTTGTCCTTGAACAATCTGTGCGATGATGCAAGAGTCGGAGGTTCTGTTGTTTCTATATGTTTTTGCATAGTGACGAATGTCATCCGTGTGTCAATAGTAGGGAATTTCTTTATCAACTCCTGTAAAACAGCATCTGTTGGTGTATCAGAACTAATTCTTGTTGTGGTCTACAGAGAAGTGATTCCTTTTGTTGTCAACTTTGTATCGTTGGCAATGAGGGAGTGTATAGCCATGTTCACTGAAAAGTAGAAATGGCATACAAAATCTGCACTAGAAGTTTTTACTTGGGCTTGCGTAAAGACCCAAGGAAAAGAACGCAGCAAACCCAAATTTAATGTGAAGGATTTTTTTTCATATGTTTGGATTTTAGATCCATTTGCTGCCTGGAGAATATATTGATGGTTGATGGAGTGAATCTCTGATTTGTGCGCCCGTATCGACTAAGAATAGATATCCGGTATTGTTATCCCGGATGTAGAATAGACGACTTTTGTGTTGCCTCCCAACAGCTAATGTCGCATATAATTGCTGCCGGAGAACGCGTTTCCTGATTTCTGTACATTTCTGGGATTTCTCCTACAGAACGTGTTTTACGAATGAAATGTAATAATAAAATGAGAAAAAAAACTTCTTTTTTTTTTCATTTTACAAAAAATTCCAACAGAGGAAAGTAATAATAGAATGAGAAAAGAATTTAAATGTTTCATTTTTTAATGAACTTAAAGGAGAGACTGCAACTACAGAATATAAGGTTTTGGCAAATGTTTAATATACTGCAACATATAATTTACAGGTTTAAATACGTAAATCGGAGTATTTTTTATTAATGTTTAATTTAATAGTATACATAAGGATCACTGAGGGAATTTCGTTTGCTTTTGATGTTTTTGGTCCTTTTAGGACGTTGTGACTTCTGGTTAGTAGCACCATTAAAATCATGAACTTGATTAGATACATCTGAATTTGAAATATTAATAGATTTTTCTAAATCAGGAATGATACTAGGATGGTGAGCATGAGATAATAACAGTTCTAGTGAATATAACAGTTTAATTGAATGAACATGAACATGAACTGAGTTGTTATCTCTTTTGATTTTCACGGAACGAACTTTGTTGTCATCAGCAATAATTAATTCCAAAGCCCTTCCCAGAAGCCAAAATGGTCTAGACTGTCAGTTAACCCTTCCCCATTCCTACTAGCGGACGCTCTCAGGACTATAAATATTCTGCGATATTTTTCACATTATTTTCTCACCTTATCCGCTTATTCGTCAACATGTAACCTATTGCGGAGAACGCGTTCCCTTCAAGAAAAGCATGAACAAAGCATACATACACACATCCGTACGCACATTCACTCACTACACATACTTTGAGCCAAAAAGGTTTTCACGTTAATTTCACACACACAACTTTGTCGCTTGTATATCTTTGTTATTAATACATTACCATTTGTTTGTTCGTATATATTGGTCCTTGTCGTTTCTTTACTTGGACTAACATCATGAGTCTGCCATGTGTGCTGTGGGTATTTTAGGAGACAGCGTGTTATTCCCAATTTCAAACTTTTAGTGATCCAAAGAGATGCTAGTGTTGGTACACAAGTTAGTGGAAAAATAGTTTTACTTTTAACAGATTCTTTACAAAGTGGTTTCGTTCCAATATGGCCTCTGGATTTGCAAATTGCGCATTCATGCGATAACTTATTATTTTGGCCAGAGCAATCTTCAATTCTATGATTAGCACTTGTACAGAGGAGGCACAAGTCAAGTTCTTTACGCTTGAGGTATTTGTATGTCAAAAGTGTCATAAATGACACCCATTCCTTCATGTCCTTCAGGAGGACTGCTGTCAGCATCGTCCGACAGGCGTTTCCTGATTTGGTTTAAATGTCTCTTGTGCGTAAACTGTGAACCTTTTTATTATGTAAACCATATTTCCTATCCTTTTTTCAATTGTACCCATTTTCCAGAAAGATTTATTATCCCGAAACACCCGGAAAAAAACTCTCTCTCTCCGGGTTGGTAGTGTTTATTTGGTACACTGTTTGTTCGTCCCAGTTTTGTTTGTTTGGAGAGTAGCTTGTCGAACACAGACCTGATTTTATGCACAAACATTACCTCGGCTGGAGGTAATGAAGGTGTGATGTCGTTGAGCGTAATTCTATATACCTGAAGGAACTGTTGCAGGGCTTTTTATGTGGGTCTGTGCCTAGCTTTCTTCAGGGCTCTTTTCAGCGTATCAACGAAGCCCTCAGCCTGTCCGTTGGACCTTGGGTGATATGGGGCGATCGTAATATGATTGATATGGAAGGTCTCACAAAAATCCTTAAAATCACCGGACGTAAATTGTGTTCCATTGTCGGACACTAGACAATCGACTACCCCAAATCTGGCGAACAGTTCGTGGAGGAAATTGATTGTAAGTTCTATAGTGGGTTTTCTACATCGAAGAACTTCGGGACATTTCGAAAAACTATCTACTACTATAAGATAGTAGAATCCCTCTAGCGGGCCCGCAAAGTTCACATGTATTCGGGACCGTGGTCGGTTCGTTTTAGGCCAAGGATTATATTTGATTCGGGGTCCCTTAACTACCAAGGCACAGCCTTTACAGGATTTTACGATGTTTCCAATATCCTTGTCCATGTTCGGCCAGTACACATAACTGCACATCATTGAAATCCCTGGATGGTCGACATGGGACTCTTTTGTAGCGTTGTGGGAATGATGACTCGCTCACTATATAGCAGTACTTCGTTCGCATAGGGAGAAAATATCTGAAGTCTGTTGGTCCTTTTCACGCATTTTGATTTTGGTTTGCCTGATAAACTCATTGTTTAGAGCTTCTCGTTTGATTTGGTCAAAAGTTACAGGGAGTTCCCTTACGGTATTGCACAATGTGGTTTTAATTTTTCCTGTTCGAAGAGAAGCACTCACGGCATCTTCAAGAGATTACCTGCGTTTCGGGATTAATCTGGATAGTCCATCGGCATGACTGAGTTTTTTAGAGGTAGGAACACTATCTTGAAATTATAATTTAAAAGAATTGTTCCCCATCTCAGTAGTCTATTTGCTGCGTGTACAGGCAGATCTTTTTAGAACCGAAAATGGTAAGTAATGGTTTATGGTCCGTTTGCAATGTAAAGTGTCTACTGTGAATGTACCGGTGAAACTTCGTTACTGCGAAAATAATCCCTAACGACTCCTTCTCAATTTGGGAGTAGTTCTTCTCTGCAGGAAGAAGTGTTCTCGGCGCATGGGCAACTGGTTTGTGTGGTCCATCTGGCATCTTGTGCAGAATACATGCTCCAATCCCATACAAGCTGGCGTCATTGGCAATTATAATGTCCAGGTTTGAGTTTTGTGAGTGAGAAACAAGTCCGGCGTCAAGATTTCTTTTATTTTGTCGAATGCTTCCTGGCATTCAGGTGTTCACTCCCAGTCTTTGTCTTTTTTCAGAAGTTCGTTTAGAGGAGCACGTAAGTTGTGTATATTAAGTATAAACACTTAGTAGTTGTTTGCCAATCCCAAAAAACTTTGTGATGCAGAGACGTTTTCGGGAGCTAGTATGTCCTTGATTGCAGTAGCCCGTCCTGGGTCTGGTCTTCTGCCATCTTTGTCGATAATGTGCCCCAAGTCGCATTTTTATTCTTACACTTTGAACCCGTACTCCTGAACTCTTGAGAAGACTTTATGAATATGTTCCTTGTGTTGTTCTACATTTTGGCTGTTTATTAATATGTCGTCCAAATATGCGACTGCGAAGTCAAGACCGCTTAGCATAATGTCCATTACTTGTTGGAAAATTGCCAGTGCAACTTTGATCACGAAAGGTAGACGTTGGAACTTGTACAAAACCACGATGGGTGTTGATACAGAGCAACCTAGAACATTCTTCCTCGACCGGTATTTGAAGATATGCGTCAGTGAGGTCGATTTTTGAAAAAATTTCCCTCCATTTAGTTTCGCGAAAATTTCTTCCGGGCTTGGTTAAGGATAGTGATAGTCTTTGAGGACAGCATTAAGCCCCGTCGAGAAATCGGCGCAAACCCAAATTTCCTTTGACTTCTTTTTCACATAGACGGTCGGCGAAGCCCATTGACTGTATTCAGTTTTCGACAAGACCCCGGTTCTTTCTAGTCTGTCGAGTTCGCCATTTATTTGTGGTAAAGAGGCGAAAGGCACATTTCTTTTCTTCTTAAACACTGGCTGGATGTTATCTTTTTAACTCGAATTTTGCCGCCATCTTATTACACCGACCAAGGCCACCGGAAAAAAAGTTCCGGAAAAGTTTCTTTTAAATCTTTTATTAGATTTTGCTTCGGTGGTCAGATTTTCGAGTTTTTGGAAAAATGAATTAATTGGCATGTCCCACAACTTAAATTTCTCCATCCAGTCGGTGCCAAATAAATTTTCTGTATTCTTTAATATGTACATTTTTAGTTTTAACTTTCTTCCATGCAGAGTTATATTTGTGATAAGTTCTCCCTCAAACTTGATTTTCTCCCCTGTCACGGACCTGGCCATTTTATTAGATCTTAGCATGGTTAGTTTTCCCAACTTTCTCCAAGTGTGAAGATTTATGATTGTCAAATCTGACCCAGAATCTAACTGTAATTTGATATTTTTATTTAGGATTTGTACTTGTACGTATTTCCTAATATTTAACCCACCTTGTTCATCCGATTTTGTTTTTTATGCAGCTATTGACCTTTTTTCTCTCTCGGCAGTGTGAGCTTTTTGCCCGATACGGTTACAAGTTAGGCACTTCTTACTCCGGTAAGGACAATCCTTATACCAATGTAGTGACCCACAACCGGAATACGAGTTAGGAGGCAAGTTGTCTTGTTTCTTTTTGGACTGATTTGATTTAAATGTTAAATTATATTGTTTTTTTTCTTTTGGCGTAACTTATGTGTGCTATGCCAGATTCTTCGATATTTTTCGAATCTTGGCGTACGCTTACCAATCTCTGACAGTCTTCCACTATTTGTTGGCTCGTTTTCCAATTTGTTCAGAGCTCTACGTCAAATTTCAGCGTCTTTAGATGATACGAGTCCCTGAACAAATATCAGGAACTTGAAATTATTCGAACTCAATTCTGAGAGTTTAAAATCGTCGCAATGCTTGTTCACGACCGACGCGATTGTAGTGTAATCATCACTATCCTTTTTGGTTGAATTCATGCACTTCCATTTCTTTTGAAAAAGTAAGTTTTAGGACTAAAACGTTCTGTAAGAAGTTTAACCGCTTTAGTAAATGTCAATTCGCTTGTTTTACGGGGTAAAATATAGTTCACAAATTTGGTGTGCTCCATGGTGCCTAGTTTTCGAAGTAGTAGGCGAACCTTTTTAGAGTCTGCCCAATTCGAACAATCTGTGGCGTATAAATCCTTGTATCTTCTAAAATAGGAAACGAAAGTTATATCCTTGTCCGGAGAATATGTAAAATTGTCTATTGCGCCCCAGATCGTGTTTTGTGAGAACGAATTTTCGTTTTCACTAATTTGTCCCGTGTTTGCCAGTTCAAGCAACTATTTTTGCTCTTGTTGAGTTTGAAGTAAAATTTCCTCAAGTTTTTGTTGCCTGATTTCCGTTTATTTTTGTAATGCGAGCCTTTCTTCTTAAATTTGCTTTTGAAGTGCAAGTCTTTCCTTTTCAGTTTGCTTTTGAATTTCAAGCCGTTCTTTTTCAGATTGTTTTTTAATTTCAAGTTGGTATTTAAGAAAATCGAGCATGGCGGATTTGAACTCGTCCATGTTTGACTATGTCTTCTTAAGGAGTAAACCGAATTAGAATTTAGTTCAGAAGAAAAAAAAACGAAATAACTTTAATTTCTTACTCACTCAGGGAATCGCGAGTGCTTTTTTTCTCTGAGAGACATGAATTCTCAGAAAGTTCAGTGTAAGTTACTTACACTTTTTTCCCGTTCAGTTTCCTTTTCTGTATTGCCAAATACTGTTGAGCAGAACCAATATTAACAATTTCCACGTAGTCCTTTTGGAGTCCTCAAGGGTCCTCGTCGCCAAGTTGTTGGGGCCAGAATAAAGACACAAGAGTGGATTTGAGTTAACAAATATATTAACAAAAATCGGTAATGCAATAATATATAAACGAGCAAGAATGTTAAGTCCGAACTGTCAGAGCTGACTTTTGGGAAAAAAACTACTTCTGACAAAAGCAGTACCTGCTTTTATTTGTAACTTAGAAGAGTCCATCGGTGTCTGGGTAATTTACCATAACATTAAAATCTATGGCCGAAGTTATTTTTCCTTTTAAGGGAGTCATGGTTAAATAACAAAGCTTTTACACCTTTTACACCCTTTTCTGTCATTTTGAGCGAAGAAGATTTTTGCACAATTAAATTTCACAAGTGTAAGAAAGAGAAAGAAAAAAGAACGTATGAACAAAGTCCTTAGTAGATACCAAAATAATACACCTATCTAACTTCTTCCTCAAGTGAATCACGTCTAAGGAAATGCCTTATTATCTCGTCCCTATTTTCGTACGATAAACTACTAGCTCATTTTTTGCAAAGTGTTGGCATTTCACCCGTTTACATCTGTTCGAAAAATAAGTAATTACCACTGTAAAAAAAGATAATTTAGTGACATGACACGGTGTGAGAAAAAAGAACAAAACCAAACCATTGATATGCAAAACTTTTATGAGTATAAAAGAAGAAAAGAGAAAGAAAGAAAAGGAGGAAGGTCTACAATAATGGTGTTGCAAAAAAAGAATGGTATTTTGCGGACGTATTTTGTCACAGAAATGAAACGTCCTGTTAACAGTTCTTTAAGATCTTGTGATTTCTTGTCGTTGTGGTAGTGGCGTGCCAATATCTCGGCGTCCGGACTTCCTGAAGATTGAGAAGATATTTCTTCACGTGGAATAGGCGCTACAATCTCGGGTTCCACAGATCTGTTGGTGAGATTTTTTAACGAGAGAAGTGTTTTGTACGTGCTACTCGTTGAAAGTCAACGTGGAAAAGAGGAAGGAAGATTTAAACATGACGCGCAGATCTGGACGAAGCAGCTCCAGTAAGGGGCCTTCTGATTGGTTTCTTTTCAGCTAGTCACAGGGACCGTTGTAACAATGCCAAGGGGCCTGTTCAAAATGGGGTTACTCCGTAATAATTTCCCTATTCAGCCTTGTTCGTCAGGTCGACTGAATTTGAAGGGAGTAGGTAAAGAGAGTTATTATTTCGTACTCACCGCAGAGTACACACCTTTTTGTAGACTGCTATCGTATATCCTATTGGCGTCTTCCGCCACTCACCACATATCTTCAGATATGGAGGCAACTATCTTTGTTATATGAGTGAAGTTTATCGCTCCATAACTGATTAATGATCGTATTGCACATGGAGTTTATTCCTAGAAGAGCTTTCATTTTTTCGGAGTAGCTGTGAAGGTTTCATGTCGTCGGCACGTAAATTGTAAAACAACTTGTGTAGGCGCTTTGTTTTGAATTCTCCTGTGTAACTGATGATGGCATTCTTTAATGTGTCATACTGCTTCTCCACTGGCACATATTCCTGTAAATCGTCCAACCGCTATTACAATGCTGTGTGGAAATATCTCCACTACTTATTCGCATTTAGTATGTTCTAACACGATCCGCTTGTCATCGAAAATTGCCTATAGTTAGGAGAACCAAGTTTGTATATTTGCAATGTTGTATGTAGGTAGAATTAAAATCAATACGGCTTCTGTGGGATCGATGTTTAATTATGCAACTGTTGTTGTTACGGTGTTATCGTGGTTTTAGAAATGTTCTAACGTCAGGTTTTTGGCATTTGTATGAAAGCGGTGTCTAGCAATGTTAAAGGTTATGTGTGTGAAGGCATCTGGAGGTTGATTTTCATTGTCGAGGTCACCATTTGTAGAAAATTCTGTCGCCCAGGTTTTGTTTATAATGTCCGAATTCCAAACAGTAATAAAATAAAAATACAGAGAACATGAGTATGCCTGTTAAATATATCATTTGCATTTACTAAGATATTTACATCAATTTAAAATAGCAAAAGGAGTTAGAATAGTCTTTAGTTGAGGCAAAGTTTTTGGGTAGTTTGTCCGCAAAAACTGTGGTTTAGAAAAGACTATTATTAGTTGGTTCACGGTAAAAAGTTGTGGTTGAGAAAGATTTTGAGTAATTGATCCACAGTCAAAGCAGTAGTTGAGAAAATACATTGATCGTCGACGACAATTCACTAACCATCCTTTCTGTTGTTGTTGGAGATGATTCGTTTGAAGTCGCTGGGACGTGTTTCTGTCAGCACGAGCTGGGGTGGGAGAATAGAATGTTAATATATAGAAAATAAATCTTTAGATAACGTAATATAATTGTGACACGAAGCTGGCGGCCCGTGGTCAACTCCCAGTCGCGGCGCCAAGCTGTAATGATTCTTCCACCGGCGTTTTGGGGTTGACTCTTTGTCGCTGCCACCAGCTTGTGTCCCGGTCGTTCGTCGGTCGTCACTACTCGGCGAAATTCCCTGGTCAGGATACCAATATCTGACACTCAGCCGTCCAAGGTCGAATCCAGTGGTCAAGGCACCAATATGTGGCATCAGGGTCGAATTCTGGTCGTCGATTTTAACGGCTTCACCAGCTGTACCGGTTCAATGCCAACTCTATCGTTCCCAGCTCACTTACAACGTCTGGTTACTGGAGTAACTGCTTCGACCTCAAGTCTAACCTACCTACGTTGTGACGTTGATCTTAGGTAGACGAGATCAATCAGGCGTCGGGCCGTAGTGTAAGCTGAGTCCAAATTGAAGGTGACATTGCACAAGCGCAAAGAAAAAAAATAATAAAAGAAAAACCCAAGAGGTTCAATATGTTAGGAAATAACAGTTTAATTTTATCCTTCTGTTATATACAGGAGCGTGTTTTTCTCCAAGCCCATTTTCTACGAAATGTGACACTTCTATGTTTCAAGCAAGTCCGAATGTCATTTCCACAGATTACAATACAAAATTATAAACAACACAAAGAAATGATCTTCGCACAAAAGAAAGAAGACCAAGTTAAATATGACAATAACATTTATAGATTAGCTACTTGTATTTACATATTAGAATTCAATTGTCTTTGCTGTGGCTATGAAGCGACCAGTAGTTCGAGTGTTCAAAGGGAATTGTTGCAAGTGAGTCTGAAAAGTTTGAAGTTATTTTGTTGCAATTGAGACTGCGAAGTTCGAAGTAATATATATGTACGCCAATATTTGTGTGTGAAGCACACGATAATGAAATATGTGTGTGACTGTTGATTGATTTCGTGGGATAGCAGTAATTTTAAAACACAATGAACAAGAAGAATTGAGACAAGACTTACTTTGTTACATCTTTGTATGTAGGAAAACCATTGCTGACAGACATGTTGTCATGGTAACGTGTGTCGAGGCTGGGTTTTATTTACTGACCGTTTCTTTTCGCAAATATGTTCTGACTGTCCTGTTTCATATCTGTCCGCTGACTGTTCCGTTTCAGATCTGTCTGCTCACTGTCCCGTTTGTAGATCTGTCTGCTCACTGTCCTGCTTCGCACATCTTTCCTGACAAGCCGTTTTTATCACTATTTGACAACCGGTGTCGGCTCACGAATCTCCTGGTAACGTACTCCGTAACACAAGACATGACTTATTTCTAGGTCATATGGAGTTCAACCGTATGGACGTCGAAGAGAGCACATTACATGACTTGTCCTATCCAATCAGGTTCCAACAACTACTTACTTAATTTTGGAGTCATTTTGTACAGAAGTGTAAAGTTTTTCGTATATACCGAGTTTAGTAGGATTTATTTGTAGGCGTCTCTTACTTGTTTGTACTTCACTTATTGGCCGTAAAATATAGGAGTTTATATCCTATAATCCCCCCCTCTCGCAGATTGTTAAATATTAAAAATATTTTTCAATATCTAATATATGTTTTGAAGTGAGTAGGCCAATTTACTTTTCTAAGATCATAGAGTAGCTTTGCGAGATTGTTATAGTGGAACACACCTATTCTATAGTTAATAGACTCATATTATATGTATAATAAGTAGGAGTAGTAAGAGTCGCTCAGTGAGTCGGTCAGTCAGTCGATGCCGTACGACCGTTAGTCGAATACTAAAGTATCAGCAACCACAACTAGATTACTCTGCGTTATACCTATTATATCAAGTTCCTAACGTTTTGTACGTCGAACCTATTATAGGACCGACTTAGTACAAATACAAGTCTCCACTGTGAAATCACTCCATAACAGAGATCGACAATGTTTTGAAGTCATTTGTGGTAAAAATTTAAGATATTTAAATTATTTAAAATGCATTTTCATTTTTTTTTTCTTAGTAAGTCCTTGGTGGTGTAGTGAGTACGTAATAATAACTCCCTTCACCCACTCCCTTCAAATTCAGAGGCCTGAGGAAGAAGGAAAGAAATTCGCGATCCTATATGAGATTTTTGCCTTTCACAGGCAAAACCGGTAACCCGAGGAAGAAGAAAAAAAAGAAATTCTTGAGCCTATGTAAAATTCTTTTGAGCCAATGAAAACCTTGCCTTCAAAGAAATAAACCAGTGAGCCGAGAAGAAGAATGAATGTAGCGAGCCTACGCGAAATTCTTTTTGACATAGAATGGAGAGAAAAATTACGTTAATCAGAAGAGTGCCTGAAGTCATGTGAAAGGTTTCGTTTCAGTTCCTTGTGACCAGCGTTGAAGTACCAGCATATGTGAAATTCCTCGCCAGTTTTATATGATTGGTCTCTATAAACCAGTCCGCGCCACTTCAAAGAATTTCTCTCAACAATTATTAGAATTTAATTTGAGAACCACGGCTACAATGTTTTACAAGATCATGTTCTAGCCTCTTTTATAATCCAACTTCACGTTTTAGCTTTTAATATAATCCACATAAAAGGGTTATGGTTAAATTTGACAGAATTGATAAATGCAACAACGGCTTGAAAGATTAGAGCGGACAATTCTCTCTTTTAGGCGGAATAATAAATACACCAACTCCTGCTCAGGGTGTAACAATAAAAGAAGAAAATGTTTATTTATATACACAAAAAAGTAAAAGGATATACACAAAATACGAGAGAAAGAAAAAGAGAAGAAAATTACTTTAAGTAAAAGGAAGAAAAAAATGATGAAAAAAAAGGCTTGCTCAAAAATATTTCTCTGAGCGCCTAAAAGTTCTTTAAGCGAGTAAATCTTTCTTAAGGGTTAACACTCACACAAATTTCTTCAGAGCTCTTGTTGAGGAGGAAACTGTCAGAAGATCCGAATTTTGTCGTTGAGTGAGCTCGTAGGCCGACGACTGGAATTTCCAGTTGCAAGGAAGTTCATTTTTAGTAGTAGGCCGTCGTTCTGTCTTTGCTTGAAAAAGGTTTCGTAGATGACTGATGTTCTATCACCGACCTGATGTTATCACAACGGTGTCAAGTACTCACTGCCAAAGAGATGCTTATTCTCTGAATTTAGATTAGAAGGCTCAGAAATATCGGGAATTTTTCCCTCCAAAATTGCTATACACTTTCCTGGCATTCTAATTCGTCAGAAAATATATTCTTTTAGCATACCGATACCACTTTCTTATCAATGTTGAATTTTGTACAAATCTGTGCAAAAAGTGGATCAACCTAGCTTCATACAGATTTTCAGGAAATATCAGCTTCTAATTGGTCAATAAACACACAAGTGGGCGTTGCAATCCACCCACGTACAAATATTTTTCCAGATGTGACCAAGTCAAAAAGTTTCGGCCCGGTGGCCATGATCAAAGTGGGATCTGTCACGTGATTAAATTAGTTATAAATACCAGACAGGCAAGATCGTTCGTTGACGGAACTATCTTCGGGTTTAGATAAATTTAAAAATGGGCCTACGGGCTCGGACAGGATTAAAAGGCCTTGTGACATTCAATTCCTGTGGGTGAATTGGTCAGACTTCCATAAATATAAACATATTCACGCATGCACGGACGTACGAAATTTTCCAAACGACATTGCAAACATACTAAACATTTCCAAACAAGCAACAATAACTTTTCTCTTTGAAATACTCTTTTAAAGCTACAAGTTTATTCAACATTTCTCAGCTGATAATTCATTCAACTTTTGTGAGCTCAGATAAAAATATTTCAATTTCATCAGTAAAACTTTAATTCAGTCAAAGGGACATAACATCAACAAAATAGTAACCTGAGAACCTCTACGCATGTATATCATTACACAAAAAAATAAATGTTGTTATAAAACTGTTTTTGTTCCTTAATCTTGTTTCATATTTTGTGGTATTTTACGTTAAATATAAATCATGTTAATAAACAGACATCTACAAATGGTCATATATAAACATTCCACAACAGTCTTATCTCTAGTTTAATAAGAATCAAAGCTTTGGGGGCTGCTTTTTGGAAGCACTATGGTCAGGGCAAGGATAGTCAGATTCCTTTTATTTTCCAGCTCTCTCGTTCGTCAGAATTATTCTTATCTCTGATATGGATCAAGGATTTGGGAGCCGTATTTGAAAGCAGGGGAGAAAAGTTGGGGCAAGGATTAGGCTAAAACGTGAACTTTTATAAAATTTGTAGTGTTCTGTCACCGAAAAAATTCTAATAGACTAATAGTAAGCAAATCAACTGTTCATTTTAAACCCCTAAGCCCCATACCACTATAGTGGTAGCTATGGATTTTCATACGACTGTAATTAGTGTATAATTAATTTGTAATTGTAAATAAATGTTTGTAAATTGATTTTTTTAAAGATGGTATGTTACATTTTTGTGGCTTTTTCTTTTTACGCTTTTTAAATGAAGTTTATTTTTTATTATGTTTATACACGCGTTATACTTCCACTTACATTCAAATTTATTTTCCTGATATCCTCCAATTTTCACAAGACCGACACGTTTTTATCATCTCTAATGCCATTTCTATTACCTGCAATGCGGCACTCTTTACAATAGTAAGATAAAAAAAAGTGCTAAAAGATAAATTTCAACATGGCAGACGATATTGAAATTGATGTAGAAGGAGATTTCGATATCAAGTTGGAGTGAGTAATTTGACGTATAACTTCGGTGTTTTTATTTCATTAATCTTTCAAAATAATTTCTGTTTGCAAATATGCTTTTGTAATGAATGCTTTGTTTTTCCTGTGATAATAATAATTTTTTTCCTTTTAACTAGTGACTATCTTTTTCATTATTGATAGCTTATTTTGTGGACTGTTAGCGTTTCCAGCTATAGAACTAAAAAAATTAAAAGTAAAAAAAAAAAAACGTAGTGGTGTGCGTTTCTCTTCTTAGTCTTCTCTAATAACATTTCACTTTCAGTGAGTTTATGAGTTTGATCTGAAGTTAGGATTCCGCTAGTGATGTTTCGTCAAGCATATTTTATTATAAAGTTTTAAAAACTTAGTTATCCAGTTGGTACTCTAAAGTACATGTATGAAGGCTAAAGAAAGATTTATAAAATTGTTGAAGACTGACGCTTCATTCGGTGACAAACAAAAGATAATAAAACTATAATTTAAATTAACTTACATTTTAAAAAGCCTTTATGTGCCAGGAATGTTTATAAAATGTCAAATATTTGGAAAAAGCAAAAAGTCACTTGCGTAATAATTGGCATTTTCAGTTTCTAGAAAATATCAAGAATCTCTGATTTTTTTTTTTTTTTTTTTTTTTAAAGCAACTTTTTTCCTATAAAAATCCATTATTGCATAACTACTCTGGAAAACATTTTTCTACCAACGAGCATGTGTTTGCATCACAAAAAGTGAAAAAGAATGTCTGCTCCTGTGGCAACTTGCTGTTTTTCCCTGTTTTAACGAGTACATAATTATTTTTCTTAAAGTTTTACCTGGTGGCTCGATTATTTCTTGGGGTAGGGGCGAAGAGATGAATTATGGAAAAAAAAAAATAGGAAAATTTCGACTGTCCATTTCAATTACCAAACCTGAATGTGCATTATATTAAAAAAAAAAATTAAATAACAAAAAGTACTTAAAAAATTGATAAAAAATATCAACTTATATTTTCATTAAGAATATTATAAAATTAAAAAAGAGAAAAGAAAAGCATTCTAAAGATTAAACAATTCAACGTTATCTTGCTTTCGAATCTTATTCTTATAGCCATTTTTAAAAATATGAACATTTTCGACTTTTGAGTTTAGCGTGCTCATTCAAAAACAAAAAAAACTGATATGTCAAAGGAAAAAAGTCACAATTTTGGCTCGGACAAAAAATGCCACAACCTGTGTTTTTTTTTGTTTTTTTTCTTTTCTTTGTGAGTAACATGTTTGGTATGATGAACCCATTGTAGATGATTTTTGAATCACGTTTATTACCAGAAACGGTGTAACCCACACACTCACCGAATCTACAGGGACTCCACTCTCTACTACAATTCAATTTTCATAATATAAAAGTACAAATTATAACCTAATTATGTATAATAATGGCTCATATGCAATATTGAATATAGGTGAACAATTCAACTTGAAAATAAATACAAATAATACAATCTAAAAATAAATAGAACAATATCACTCCATCAACAAAGTCTTGTGGGAATTTTGAATATCAACTTGAGATTTTTCTGGTTAAAAAATTGAATAATTTAACACGCTCAACATTAAAAAGTAGTGAATTTTAGTATTTTCTGAAATTTAGCATGAGCAAACAAACCACATTCATGAATCTGAACCAAAAAAATGACCCCAATATTACATCAAAATCCACAAAAAAATTTCATCCTTTATGCTGTGCTTAGTCTAATTTATAAAAATGTAAGGTATTTAGGTAGAAAAAAAAGGCAAATGTTTATAAGATAGCTTGGGCCACAAAGCACTTGCCTGCAGTCTCCAGTCATGCTTGATCACCTGGTTGGGGTTTTGGTGGGTAGTATGAGCAGAACCTGCTTGTTACTGTCAATATTTTTGATTGCAGAATGCATAAAAATTATTTTTGACTAAATCCAAGTATTGTTGATCCACAACAGCACTGAGATCCGTTGTCTTCAGGGTTATGGATACTAGAGTTAGAGTTTAATCTTTAAAGTTAAAAAAAAGTCTATTAAAGAAAAATGCAAAAGCAGTGCTACCATTATCCTGAGACTTTTTCTGTGTTTTTTTTTTTTTTACCAATGACATTTCACCAGACTTCTCAAGAGCTCTGAAGTTCATTTCTAACCGGTCTGTCAGGAAGTGATTTGAACCAAATTAAATTTAAATAATCTGAGTTGCAAGGGACAAAATTTTATGGCTTTAAAAGTGGGTATTTTAAAAGAGCATATAGTCACATAATATATACAAAACAAAGTAGGGGGAAGAGCAAGAATAGGAAAAAAATTATTCACCAGAAAGTGGTGGATCAAAAATATAACAAAAAAAAAAAAAGAAGCAAACCAGTTACCACTCCTTGCTTGTTAAAGCTCAAATTGTGGACAATGCATAAAATGTGTACAATGACTAAAATCATGAGGAGAGAAAATAAAATACTACCAGAGAATCAGCAGTATAAATCAGGCAGATTGCATTTACCTTTAACTGCGGATTTACCTCACGACTTTGAAAAAATCTCTCCTTATGCTGCAGGAAGTGAATTTTTTTTTTAATATTTTGGTGAAATGACCAGGGTCACAAGCACTTTCAAATGGTAATTTTGCAACCGCAGAATTAGACATATTAACAAGTGTATGCAAATTTCCATATTGCCCTCTTCAGATTTTAGCTGTTACATGTTGATCAATTCTTGTCTACAACTTCTGATTAGTTCTGCCGATATATTCAACATCAGTCAATCAGTTATATGCTATGCGTGATACACATTTAGGTGATCATATATCTTTTGATACATGACTGACAAGGCAGATTCCCCGCCCCCAGTAGGTTGCCAATTCTTTCCGCGGTAGACTAGTTGCCATCCAAGGCCATAGAACCCAGTCTCTCCTGCTATTTACCCATAGCTGGGGAGAGAAGAAGAGGATTCATATCTTTCCCAATGGTTATTTGCACATAAGTTAATGTAATTGATACAACTGAAATTCAAACTCAGTTCCCTGATTCCTCACTCCAAGCTGTTATCCATTATTCCACCATGCCTCCCTATTCAACACCATACATACATTTAAGATCATAAATCACCAAACTAACATGATGGGGGTGGTGCAGAACATCTTTACAAATGAATTTCAATAGGACTTGGGAAGTGAAAGAGTGCAGTGAATTGATAGAAATCTAAATTGCAAACAGATGGGACACTTCTCCGAACCATACAATTTGGGCACAAATGGTAGATTCCACAATTCTTTTTTTTTTTTGTTATATTTTCTGATTCATCACTTTACAATGAATAATATTTATTTTTCTCTTATCTTTTCTCTTCCCCTCTCTTTGTTTTTATATATTTGTCTATATTATATCAATATATCACTTCTAAAATATCCCTTTTTAAAACCATAACAAATAAATTTGTTGAAAATACTATTTTTTTTTTCCTCTCCTTTCAGCTTTTGCTAAAAGTTTGGAAGATAGATATAAAATCTCACAGAAGATGACTTCTGAACCTTATAACAACTCTACTATTGATATCAAGTGTCTTACTACTGAAAGGTAGCAACAGAAATTGTGAAACTGATGCATGGACAATTTATCCACTGAAGTGTTTGCCCTAGTTACTGTTGCTATTGTTATGCAACTATTCATATTGACCTTTGTTTTTTAATTACACACTTAAAATATGTACCCAAATAAAAATGATTCCCTAGCTCTTGATTGGTATAAAAATTTCATGACAGAAAATGAATGTAACAGTAAAAATAAGCAAATTTATAATTATGATATATATTTTTTTCTGAATATTTAAGCTTTCTCTTTTATAGATTGAATAGTGATATTGCTTATGATGTTAATGAACTTCCTTCCAAAAGTGCTGACCTTTTACCTGAATTTATCCATCCTCCTTGGATGTTGGATCAAGTAAGTAGCTATAGAACTTTTTAAAAATATTTTTCCAGATATTTAAGGAATACTTGACAATTACTTACATTTGATTTCAACTCTTGAAGGTTGCACACTGGTGAATATATTTGAGATTTAAGACTGTTTTAAGTATATACAACATATATTTTGTGATTGCTTTTATTTTTTATGCAATATGTCAAAACTAGTCTGAAGAATATTAATTTTACTAAAGAAGAGAAAACACAAACATTATGTTATCCATATTTTTTCTGTTTGAAAATTACAAATCATACCAAAATATAAGGAGTATAATCATTGTAATGTAAGTATGAACATAGGGGGAATTGCTTGGTCGATTTCTGTTATAAAATGTGCTGTACTATATAATATATATATAACATACAATTACAGAATATTTTATAAAAGGAATTATCTTGAGATGTTTTTAAGATTGTAGTTATGATAATTGTTTTTGTCACAACAAAATATCGGCTTGATATTGTTTGTAGTATTTAGTTGTCTCAACTTTTAAAAACTTATATTAAGTCTATTATTTGAATGATTGTTTAAAATTTCATCTGTATTCATTTTATTGTATCAATTCAAAAATAACTTTGTTACTGCAGGGAATTTTCTTTCTATTCTTTTTTGGTTATGTATTAAAAAATCGTTAATTTGAAAAAATAACTGATTATTTTTTTGTTTGCATTTTTATTAAATTATTGGTGAGTTCTTATTAACATTATCCCTTCTCTCTTATCTGATTATATGATTATCTTTTATTGAACACATTTTCATTTGGTAAATTAATGAAAAGTTTTCATCCATTTTAGTCACTGAATTTTTTTGATACATTAAAAAAAATTTTGTAATTATTTAAAGTTTAAATTTAAAATGCAGGTTATTTTAAAAATGTAAATAAAAAATATTAATTTGTATAATTGTTAGTATGATTTCACTTATATTTTAAAAATTATTTTCTTGCCCTTTAGAAAAGCTAAATATCTGTATTTTTAAAATCAATGTAATGAATTTTTTGACATGAAAGTTGATTTGCAGTTGTATATTAGCTGATTATGAAGCAGTATTTGTTTATTTGTCAATTAATATCATTAATTGTTGGTTGTGCAAAAAGTAATCTGTTAGTTCTTCTAAAAATGCAGTAAAATATGACAACTTATTTTTCCAGTAAATTTTTCTTCAAATGGAATAAAACTTTGTCAACAAAAAGTATATATTTTAATTCAAAAGTAATTGTTTTTAAAAAAGCAAGTTGTTTTTTTTTTTTTTTAACTTAAAATTATTTATCCTTTGCCCAAACTATGTCAAAGTTTGCCTCCCAAAAAGCTGTAAATGTGAATTTTTAATCTACATATCTGGCATAATAGATTTTGTCAGTTTCAATTAATCATCCACAAAAATCACTTACATGACTTTACCCAAAGAGTTGTGAGTTTTTTGTTTTATTTTACACATTGCTAGAATACATAAATATCTGGATTTAATAGAAGTGACACCAGAATTTAATTTTTCTTTTAAAATTTCAGTCCAATATTTTTATATGCTGAATCCAATGGAAATTGCTTTTTTTCTTCTTTTTTTTTTTTTTAAATAAAATTAAGAGTAAAATCTGAATTAAGAATAAAAAATAGAGGAAATTTAATTTGCTTAAATATAGAGACCTCTACAAAAAATGTAACACCTAAGGTTTAAAATGGATTTAAAAAAAATTTTCTTGAAGCTTTTATTTTAGTTTTAATTTCAAGCTAATAGATTCAATTTTAATTTTTCCAATAAGCAAAATACTTTGCTGTATTTCAAAAATTAATTTAAATTGACTGGAAGCAGTTTTTATTTTATTTTGGTAATATTGCTGATTTGTGCTTTTTCTTTTTTTCATCGCAGTGAAATTCCCTCTATTAAAAAATCTTCCAAAAATAAAGTATACTTTTCTGAAACTTTACTTGAAAAATATTAGCTGATTTTAAAGTATAAATGATCTGATTTGAAGCATTATTTACTTTAATTTTAAAATATTGCAGAAATGCATTTTTTAACACAGCAGTAGCTATGTTGTGTGTTGACAGCCTGATAGATCTAATTTTGTTCTGCAGAGACTTTATCTGTAAAACATATTTGAAGGAAATTAAGTGAATGCCTTTTATATATAATTTTTAAGTACTCAGGTTTTATTGAATTTTAGAAATGTTGGGTTTAAATTTAGTAGACTTATCATGCTTATTTTTTGATAATGTCGTGTATGGTTGTCTGTACATATAAAAATCGGCATGTTTATACGCATAAAAAAAAAAAAAAAAAAATTTCGTATTTGATGATTTGTGTTAAGCTTTTCCATTTATAATTAGTGAATATAGTTTTCGCTTAATAATGATATCTAAAAGGCTGAAATTAATACAGAATTTTAAGATTTAAAACAATAATTTTTTCTAATTAAAATTTTTAAAAAATGTAAAGAATTCTTCTAAAAATTCATTATAAATTTTTTTTAAATTTTCTTAAGACAATAGTGTCCTTAATATATCTTATAAAAGCAATTAAAAGCTTTTCTAATTAAATAATGTCATAGTTTTATTGCATTTTTTATTTTACAATTTAAAGCAGATTTTTGGTAAATGGTGTTTCTGTTTGAAAAAAACAAATTGATGATTTAAATTCTTCAAGGAGTAAGTGGAGGTAACAGATGTAAAAAAAAAAAAAATTTCAAAAATAATTTCATTCCTTTGTAAATAAATTCTGAAAATTTCATTAAAATCCTACACTGTGTTTTTAATGCCAAAAAAGATGCTAAAATTTTCAATAATAATCTTTGGCCCAACCATTTATGCAAGAAAAACAAGATTTTTACCAAAATTTGAAATGTGCTAGAAAGGATTAAAAAATTTAATAAAATAATTAAAAAAAATACTTTGGTTATTTACAATATTTATATTGTTTGGACTGTTGTCCTCATCTTTGTTGCCAGATTCACAACATTTTGGCTATTGTATGCTCTGGTCTTCTTCAGATGATTGGAATTTAAAACTTTATTTTGTCTACCCGGGTAGATTGTTTTAGTTCGATGTGCCATGCCTCTTCCGGATGTTTCAGTTACCTCCCTTTAACTGAAGCATACATGACCAACTGGATAAAAGTATTGGTTGGATCCAATGACTTTACCCAAAGAGTTGTGAGTTTAATACCTGGCTAAAGCAATGGTGAACAAGAACTTGGAGAGTTGAGTTAAAGGGAGATAACTAAGACATCCGGAAGAGGTATGGCACGTGAAACTAGAAGAGTCAACCCAGTGGAAAAAATAAAGGGTTCAGTTTGAAATTCTAATCATCTGAAGAAGACTGGAGTGTACAATGGCCGAAATGTTGTGAAGATGGCAACAAAGATGAAGACAACTCTCCAAACAATGTAAATAGTGTAAATAATTACAATATCTCATCTCAGAAATATAGACAGAAATACTTTGGTTTTTCTTTTTAATAATAACATAAACATTTTGACGATGAAACTTTGTTTTCTCAAGTTTGAGGTGTTTTTTCATCATGGTATGCTTCTTCCTTTTTTTTTTTTTTTTTTTAAGAAAATTTTTGGGAGTACCTATTTAAATACAGTCTCTGAGTTGTGTTAAAACAGATTTTGCTACTTGGCCTACCATTTAACAATTAGTTAATTTCTTTCCATTAAATGAAAAGGAAAAACATTATTTAAAGAACCTTAATTTATTTTTAGCTTTGAATTTAAAAAAAATATTTTTATAAGTAAAAAATTTACTTTTCCTTGATAACATTTTATTTTAATTTGAAAGAATTTATGATTTGCTCAAAAAATGTTACCTTTGACTAACAAAAATTACTTTAGACTGGAAAATGTTTTCTAATAACATCTGCCAACACCTCACCTAGATTGTGAGAATTAAGATTTATAGTTCACATTAACTCTTGCTTAAATTATTTTTCTTACCAATATATATATATATATATATATATATATATATATATATGAAGAATATATAACTACATCATGTTTTATTTAAATTAAATATTTTATTTTTTCAGGGTTGGACTCTTGACAGCTGCATGGATGAAAAGTCAAAAGCTACAATTGAAAAAATGCTGCAAGAAGAACAGTATCCTTGTTAATATGGACACACTTAATTATTTTTATTATGATATTGCATAGAAATAATTTACACTTGCAACATCATTATACCTATTTATCCTTTCAATGTTTCATATGAGGCTTATTCTTTGTAGTTGTTCCTTAACAGAAACTCAGTCATTAAATACATTGTATTTGAGAATCCTCTAAAATTAACTGTAATTTTCTAGACATTTTCAGTTGATCTTAAAAGTCTTTACTAGATAATGCATTTTAGTATGGCTAAAAATATTACTAGATTAATTCTTTAGTACTACCTTTAGCTAATTCATGTTAGTTATACCTTTTCCAGTTCATATTTTGTCAAAAAAATTTTTTTTTTTTTTTAATCTTGAAGTTTTAGGTGAGAAGGAGGTAGAGAACAGGATTTGTTCTATCCATATTATTTTTGGAATATTATTCCACTGGGATTTAGAAACAAAAATCAAAAACAACATGCTACTCTCATAGTGTATTGAGCTGTTGTCATTTCAACAATGGTGGTCCTGCATTTTTGGAACAGTGAAGCTTGAACTGTTTTGGAGAAGCCAGTAACAACAGGATAACATCAAACAAGATCCTTGAGGCCTAAAAGTCGGAGAAGAGGATGGCAGAGTTGTACCCTTGAACCCCCTTCTCACAATCAACAATGTTATTTTCCTCCCTGGTATTGGTCAATGATAGATCACCACCACATAATTAAAAAAAAATTAACCACTGCCTCTCAGATTATGATTAAAATTACTGTATTTAGTTATCTCACATATTAAAGCACTTCTTCTCATTATTCATTTATTCTCAAATGTTATTATAATCGCATATTCCAATTTTACCAACTTGTGGTATAAATTCTTTGCATTTCACTTACATTAAGCCTTTTCTTTGGAGTTTTCAAAAATATGTCTAAGAGTTAAATACCTGTATATTCCTTTCTAATTGCCCAGACTGCTTTATAGTGTACAAACACTCTAGTTACATCTAAGCTCTTTAAAGAAAAATCTAGAAGAGATCCAGAAAAAAATGCAATTAGAAGATCAATACCAACATGCACAAGCAGTTGGAATTACTCCCCCGTCACTCAAATCTAGCAGCTTTTATAGATACATAAGATGCCCATGATTGATCAGATTAAAGTTTGCATCCCTACCAGATTCTTTGTCATTGAACATGAAACACAGCTCAGGTTTTTTTTTTTTTCAGCAGAGAATATATGCAACACATGGGTGTTTAGTCTGAGGAGAAAAATGATTTTCATTGCTACATTCTCCACTGCATTCTTGATCACAACTGCAACTAGGTAGCTGTTTTTTAGTTTCATTCACAAATGATGCATCCTACAGCTTATATATTGCATGTTCCAGAAGTGTTGTGTCAATGCCTTTCTTGTGAAACTCCCATCTTTTGGGATTGCATTGCGCAGAGATTCCTTGATGGAACACTGTTTCCTTGCAGCAGTGTGCTTCACACTAGGGTGACACCACTCTGCTATCCCATTTTCTGGTGGGGTATATGTACAGTGAAACTGCAGATGAACTCCTCATTCCTCCAAGAAAGTTTTGAAGTCTCTACTGCAGAATTTCTCTCACCAGATTTCCAGGGCCAACACTTTGGTACCATCCAGTAAGCATTTGGTGTCTTTGCTCAGCAGTACAATGCATAACAGGTTCTCTCTGGCATGAGTTGCTGATGCAATGCCTTAATGTTGTTGACATAAATGTTGGTATATACTGACGATGCCCTTTTTAATGACTCCTCTTGTGATAAGTCTCAACAATGGCCTTCATTATCATTAATGCTACATTAAAACCAAATCTTAGCTGTGTTAAGCAGTATCTTCTCCCTTGAGTTATCACAGTCTGGAAAGACCATAACAAATCATGGATATGCACTTGAGATCTAGTATGGATTCTTTGCTGATGCTTCTCTCTTAATTTGGCAGTATATACATTTGCACTGACCTTGAATTCATGTACATATCCATTAAGCTCTTGGTAATCCATTACCACTTGGAGCTTTACCATGTGTTGAATCACTGCCATCAATGGAATGAAATTTTGGCAGGTTGGAGTTTAGCTCCGGGTTGAGTATAAGCCAGCCATTATCTATTCAGATTTGGATTTCATTGTCAATAAATGAATAAAAGGAAAAAATAAATGTTACTTATCTATCCAAAACCATGTATGAAGAATTGATAGAGTTCATGGATATGTGCAAGACAAAATCATGAATCAAATCAGTAACTCAGATATGAACTTTTATTTTGACCACTGTGTCATCTGTATCAAAATTGTTGAAATTAGGTAGTATATTGAGTTTCTGTGGTTTGTGCACTATCATTAGCTTCATTCAGCTTTAGGTGTTAACAAACTTTTACTTGATATTGTAAAATAATTTGATAGTTTTTGACATTTAGAAATGTTGTTAGATTGTTTTACCTTGAGTTTACATTTTTGTTGTCCACTTAAGTACTTTCATGAAGTTATTGCTATTTCTCTCGCCATCTTGACTTCTGTTAAAAAGTAAAATATACAACTTTGGCAGTGTAAACAACAGCATTACCAAAATTACTATTGCACATACTATACATCTAGTAAAATAATATAATAATATACATACATAAACACATACACAGAAAGTAATTATTGATCAATGAATTATAAAATATACACAAAAGTCAAAGCATTGATTAAAAAGTTTTGATTCATTCTCTAATGATTCATCCGAGGAACATTGATATGAAAACCAATGACCATTTGAAAGAAATATTTAAATGAAAGTAGTTCAGGTTGCTACATAGGTCATTACAAAAATAGCCCATGAAATGTAATTGGACACAGACATACAACCAAACATACAAAAATTCCTACATAGTATGAGTTTTGGAGTGACTGGACCCTGGAAGAGATAAGTTATTCAAGTTATTGAATGATAAGTTATTCAAAATTCAACTGAGCAAACACTTAAAAAAAAAAAAACTTCATTGATTTACTTGAAAAATTGCTTTATTACAAAAACAAAAAGTTACTTCAGGTCTTCTGACAAATCATCTTGTAGAAATGAAGACAAATGGCAAAAATGGAAAATCCATCAATGCCAAAAGAAATGAAATCCTCAGAAATGAGAAAGCTAACAACAAAATATACTTTTATCATTGTCAATAAATATTTGTAGTGTCAGTGATTGGACTGGAAAGAACAAAATTCAGTTTGGGGTTTTGAGTAGGTGAGGCAAAAGATTAACTTTCTGTGTAAGTATATAAATACACAAAATCTCAAATTTAAAATTTTCTCTCTTAAGTTTATTGGTCATTGTGATCAACTAACATGTAGTTGTTACTATTGACTCATGCACTTGAGATCTTTTAGCTGTTATTTTTTATCATTGAGTGAAATTCTGAAAGTAGAACTCTTTCACTGTGAATAGTAATTATGAATAACTTGTCAATTATATAATGAGTTCTTGCCCATTTATATGCTTAAGATAAGTATCCCTTTAAATATTTGATGATGAGTATCATTGAGAGATTATATGATATCTTATATGATTACTTTATATTGATGATTAAAAAGAAAATCAATCATTCTTAAATTAAAGAAAAAAAAGTTTGTTGTAAATTTCTCATATACATATATAAGACACTATGATTTCCTTTTCATGAAAGGAACTCGTACAAAATAATTTCCTTAACTAGTGAGATATTACCTGAATGGAAAAAATTCAACTCCAGTAACTTTTGAAAAGTCAACCAAACTTACTAAATGTAAACCAGCTAATAGCAAAAGGTCTTGGACAAAAGAAGAGAAAAAACTATTTGAACAAGGATTGGTAAGTTACTCATCCTGTTAAATCTATGTTGAACAAATGCCTATGTAACATGATTTTGCATTAGTGGAAATAAAATAATTACATTCAAAAATGATAAAAGTAATTAGAAAAAACAAAAGTAAATTGATATGCCTATTTTAAAAAATTCAATACTTCAAACTTTCTGAAGTACTGGGCCTTGGTTAGATTTAGATTTCTAAAAATCTAAAATGTATACAATGAGTTCACTATGTTATCAATTGCTTTAAAAAGATGTCTACACACTTTAGTTACTATAGAAGTGTTGATTCTATTGGGAGGGAACAAAAGTAGAATTTTTAAGTAAATTTCAAAGACAATATTTAGATATTTGTACATAGATTTATTCTACCACATATGTGCCATTTTATTCCACTATTTTTTATCATCTTCATGTTTCCATCCTCCCAGAACTTGGCATCTTTCTTGGTGATGAACTGGTCTAAGATGGTTCTTAAAGGTTTCTAAGTATTAAAGTCCTTCCTATTAAGAGAATTCTGCAGGAATCAAAATAAGTGGTAATCCAAAAGTGCAAGATCAGGCAAGTACAATGGGTGTAGTAGTACATCCCAGCCAAGCTGTACCAATAGACATGAGATCTAGTGTTGTCCTGATGGAAGATGACACCTTTCTGATTAGTCAATTCTGGGTGCTTTTTCATTGATTGCTGCCTTCAGTTCAGTATTTTTGTCTGAATTCAACTTTTGATTTTGTTGAAGGAGTTTTTAATACAGAGTGCTCTTCCAATCCCACCAGATACACAGTATCACCTTTGGACGTAGACTTTTGGAAGTGGTTAATGGCTCATTTTGTTTTCCTTAGGACCACTTTTGATATTGTAAAGAATCCTTTTTCATTACCTGTGAGTGTTCTTTTCAAAAATGGAACATTTTTGCTGCATTTGAATTACAGATAGAAATACAGTCCATTATTTTTTGTCATCAAATT